>VYZQ01021334.1:33635-49303 GCA_013400655.1 Mystacornis crossleyi
ATCTCAACTGTAACTAGAAAGTTTAATTATCATGGAGAAAAAGCTAGTAACTTACTAATCTGGAAACACACAATTTCTCAGAGTCTGGGAATCTGTCCACTGAGACCAGAAAATACACGAAGTACAAGGTACTAAAAGTTTGACGCTAAATAATAACTCAAGCCAGAGAATATACCTCTGTGAGGATAGTGGTCTTACATATCATGAGAGATGGGGAAAATGGGGAAATGCTCCTGTTAGGGTGTGTGTTCACAAGAAATTAGAGTAATAGGGACAGGAAGCTATATCCAAAGGCAAATGAAACTCTGAAAAGAAGAAAAATTGAAGAGAATTCATGATCACCATGTTACTTGTTTTAATACACAGTATTAGACATTTAAGGAGTAACAAGATTTGCTGCTTAAGTAATTGTGTGAATGAAATATAAACAAATCTTTAGATTATTTGATTTTTTCTTGATTCAGCTTAATTACAGATTTTTTTTTATATTTTTCAATGACAAACTAAAAAATACAGGTTCATTTTTAACATTAATTGAAGTCAATTGCTATTCTGTGCTTCAAAATATTTTACTCTAATTGTAGGTTGCAGGAAGAAAATGTTAATTTAGAAATGCATACAATAATGCTGTTAGATGGTAAATTCTTGCTCTTCATTTTATTTCTGAAATAGCAAAAACTTTAATATAAAATGATATGATTACACTTGCTACTACACATTAATCTGAGCAACTACATTATATTCATCCTTATATTGCTCAAATTAACGGTCTATATACATAATGTAGTGCAGTTGATATTTATTAGTTTCTACTTACCTATTTTTCTACTTAGATGACAAAGTTTGCAGTTTAGAAGGTAAGTAATATTATCAATTGAGATTCTTTAAAACAACCCAATATTCACTTACTTAGACAAAGCATTTTGATTGTTATAGTTAAAATTTTTAGGTATATTATATTTTCCTATAAAATAAAACAACATGGAAAATCATTTCAGGTTTACGACAAAAAAAAAAGTTTTTATTAAAATGACCTGTTCACAGACGGTCATTACAAAATATCTGATAAATGTTTTCAATAGCAAAATTACCCAGAAATCATATTTTTTTCAACTTCAAAAGAACCTGTAAGCTGAACTATAAGCTTCGTAAGGTCATGTCTAGAACAGTAAATAAAACCTGCCTGGGCCTGTTCTGTGCTCTGTTCAGCCTCTGGACCCAGGCCAAATGGCATGGCACAATTCACCTCCATAATGCTAAGTGCTTGTATCCTCCAAAATGCTGGCTGTATTCAAAGTGCCTACTGACTATGTTCCCTGACTTGCGCTAACTTCTGAATGAGTGTGCAAGATGCTGGTTTGTATAACCCAAAACCATTTTAAGACCGTGATGCCTTATCAGTATTGACCATCCTATGCCAGTTACATTGGCTCTGTTTAATTTAATTGTCTAATATAATTTACTACTACATGTGTAGTTGTAAAATTCTAGCAATTCCCTTTTTATAGAGCCTATTTTGCAAACCATCGGTGTCTCTATTACTGTGGTTTGCCAACATATATTTGGAAGTTTTCAATTCAGATTAAAAAATAAACATTGAATAAAAGATCAGCAGGAAATTGATATTTTTTTGAGCAGAACATGAAAGCAAACCAGTTCTAAGAAGATTCTGAGTCACAGAAAAGTGACAGCAACTATTATTGAATCTAGCGAAGAAAAAACCACCCTATTTTCTTTGCATCACCAGTATTTCCATGCAGATTGATGTCATTCACAGAAACACCACTAGAAATGTTAGTTTTAGATCAAAAAACCCCCAACATAGTGAATTTTATAAGATAATCTACCACTTAAAATATATAGTAACAGCATCTATGTGAATCAGCAAGTGGTATGGATGACTGGCCTCCAAATGCTAAGGTCTAAGGATATTATGTGGAGAATGGCATAGGAGCAGAAAGGGGTATGCTCTGCCAAACCTGTAGTAGATGGAGTTCAGCTGTTTCTCTTGACCATAACGTAGGTGAGAAGGCATGATGCTTTCTTCAAATAAGGGTGATTTATAGCCAGCTTGGGAACTGTGGGTAAAAACTATGTATTTCACAAGAGAACTGACAACTGTTACAACAAGAGAAATTGTGGGAAATTATTTAGGAATTTAGGAACCTTAAAATTCTTTAACTTCCCTACTTTTTGAAAATAAATGGTGTCATAATTTCATGTTCTCTAGCCTTAGTTTACTTGTGAATCTTTATCCATGACAAATGCTGTAGCATTTACATTTCTTAAGTGAAATTCTCTATTTAAAAACTTCTTTAGGATGTGTTTATACAACTGCTTCTGATCATGATGAAATAAGAAATTACTGTCCCTCAAGCTTATATGAGATAAGCGACTGCTCTTCTAGGCTCCTGCAATGCAGAATAAAATGTATCTGTTCAAGTTGCCAGTAGGGGTAATTCATATATCATTTTTTTATCTGGCATTACTTAGGAGGCACTCAAAAACAACAGCTATGGAGAAGCAATTTTTTTACCACCTGAAATAAATGCAGTTTGTCATGCCACCACACTTTCAGAAACCTGGTCTGTGCTGTGCTCTGACTTTTAATTTTGAGAAATGACACCATTTAACTTTTTAACTTATTGAAGGTAAAATTGTTCTCAGAAGTTCAATCTCAGTTGAAAACTCACTACAAGAAAACACACATAAGCGAATCAGCTCTGGTTTACTTTTTTTCTGGTTTTATTGTTCCTTTCTTGCCATTAGAAAACAATAATAGTAAATAAGTGTAGGCATATCTATAGTATTTTAAATATGACTATGCGTACTACTATGGGAGGAAAATCAGCTCAACAACTTGACTCAGAGGAATGCCACAGCATTATGTGTATACATTATAAACAATGTAAGAATTTAATTTCCCCCTACTACTACCTATTCCCAGTGTCTCTCAGTTTACTTATCAAAACAGACTCAGAATATATCTGCATATCATAAAACTTGTTCAAAGGCTTTGTACACACCAAAAGTTTAAAGAATAATTCTAAAGCATTGTTTATTTGCTTGAATCACTTAGCACACTGACATTTTCTGCACTGAATTTTGATCTCAATGGATGTCCCATTCCATCAATTTCTTTCTCAACTTCCTTTAGCTTGAGTTTTCTACAGTTCTGTTTCACAGCATCTTTTTAACACCCTCTAGCTTCTGAATGTATAATTAACCACCCACAAAATAAGCATCTTTATAGCTGAAGTGTATGTTCATTCATTCATGTGAGAATTCTCACACTGAAGTGAGAATTGTTGGAAAACTATTCATTCTAGTACCAAAGCACACCCTTACCCGAAGCACAGTGCTGTCTCTTTTTTTTTTTTTTTNNNNTTATTTCTGAGCCCAAAACAACCCCTCTCCCAAAGGAACGGGCTTTTTTTTTTTTTTTTTTTTTTTTTGTTTTTTTTGTTTTTTTTTGTGCTTGTTCTCATCGAAATTTAGTGTCTTCTGGATTAAAATATGTGACAGGATAAAATTCAGTAACAAAATTATGCCTTATCCTTTTAATTTGCTGAAAGGTATATCCCTTCTCTTATTAGTAACTATCATTCCCCAGTACACATAAAAGGTCATCACCCTGAGACTCATTTGCTGTACCTTTGATTTTATGTAATGCAGAGACTCACATAGACTAAGACTACTCTTAACCCTAAGGGGTTTCTTGGCATGATGGCTCCTCTATTGCTTGTTTTATCATTCAATAACTGCAACTACAACTCAACTTCAGTCCTAATCCATCAGTTCTCCCTGGGGTACAACATGTAAAGAGCTTGATGTAAACCACGTACCTAAAAATAAACAGTACTCCAAACCTTTGCAATGGGAAAGAGGAAAAAAGAGGGTTAATAAAATCTGACTCATTTGGATACCTATTTCAAATTTCTTCTCTTTGGAAGTGCTTTTTACTACTTGAAAGATTTATTAAAAGGATATATATCCCTAGGCCATTTTTCCTACAAAACACGAGCATGAGACTTCCTTAGGGACATGACTATGTGCATTTATTTCATTTGAAGAGCATTAGAAAGGCAAAAACACAAAGAGAAAGTGTCAGGAATCTGACTCATAAAAGGAGCATAAAGATTAACCACTTTCATCTGTTTGCCTGACTAATAGATAAAGAAAAAAGGGCCATGAATACTTTCAAGAAAAGTCTGTAAAGTTACTCAAGATTTAAGTGGCAATGAATAATCCAGGGAAACTACATCGGGGAGGAAGTTGAGAAATGCTGTTTAAAAAACAAAAATACAATGTGATATACAGTGTGCAACCAACAGAAAAGTTTACGTGTGATCATTATTACTTTGGCTATACTTCATGGAACACATAAGGTACAGATGGAAGTCTGCAAGACATCAAAATGTTTCCCTTTGACAACTTAAAAGACAAGTGTAACTTCATAGTTCTGTTCATACGTCTATATCAATCCCATACGAGTAGACTAAGACATATTTGACTAGTAAGCTAATTATTTTAGAGTAATTCCTATGAGTAGGGTCCCTAGAACTCCAGTAGAGAACCGTTTTTTCATCTTCTGGATGGAGAAGCAAGTTTGGCAAATTACAGAGTTAAGTTAATCTTTTTTATGTACCAGAAGTTTCAACTGAAACTCAAATTTTGTGTTCTTGTCACGCAATAATCTAGAATATCTTCTTTGCCTCACTGGCATATGTCAAAAGTGTTCACTGGGAAACGTGAAGATAAGAAACTGTGAAAACCTAACTAAACCAACCTGTTTAATTATTTTACTTCATATTCAGGAAACCAATTTATTCATTAACTATCAATACTAACAAAGACTGCTTGTTCAGTGTAGCTTTTCCTGGGGGTAGCTCTTGTCTGCAATACACTGACAAAATAATTGTGATTGTGATATGAATGATGACAATCAAGACAGTTTTCCAGATTTCATTTTATGATACTCAAGTGTTCATGCATCTTTATGTAGGAAAAATCAGGCATACATGCCAAATTAATGCATCTCTTACTGCAAAACGTATTTATGTACTAAAATATGAAAGAATCAAGTAATTTCAAAAAGTATGTCAATGCCTATACATGATATATTGAAGAGATGAGATTTTAATTATTAAAAAAATTTCAAGACTTTATTTCAGTTACTGCCATAACTGAAATAAAAATACATGAACAAATAACCTGGAGTATTTTCTACCTTTTTTCCTTATAATTGCTTGATAGGTTGTACGGTGATGGGTGATAAAAAACCTGAATCGTCTTCTTGGGTGATACTGTAATATACATTCATTGAGTGACCTCTGAAGTATATTTAGAAAATATACTTTGTTGGAATGTACTGTCATTTATATATTTATCTATTTAGGTGAAGTAAAGATAGAATGTCTAACCTATCAATTGTTCACATTAAACTATCAATTTAAATATTAATGCTGATTTAAAAATGACTAAGATTTATAACAGGGCAAGGAAATTATACAATTCTCCTCAAATCAGAATATCTGAATTGGCCTAATCCTTTAAGAGGTATTAAACACAGAAGGGATAGCAATCTGTCTCTATAGCTATTCATCGATTAAAACTATTTTATATGTAGATGTCCCCATCTTTTAGAGTGTGTAACTAGGCACTAAGTAGTCAGTATTCATGACAGATGATTTCATATATTTCTTCATAGGAGATGCATTTCTAGACTCTCAGAAATTATTGAAGTTTCATCTGTCCTATTCTACTTGAAGATTTCTAGGCATTTCTTCCTGCTGCTCTCCTAAGCAGCACATACTCAGTCAGATCAGTTTCCGGATAAAAATGAACTGTCTCTTCTGTTTGGTTTAGAATGGTTTTTGTCCTTTTTTTTTTTTTTTTTTTTTTTTTTTTTTTTTTTTTTTTAATCACTGAATACTGCGAGCAAACTTGAGGCACCAGGGAGTTTTCAGTCCAGCTTATGCCAGTGGTGGCATAAATCAATATTTAAAATGCACAGTGGCAATTTTTCTTCCTTTGAAAGTAGGACTTGGTGCCTTGAATTCTTGTACTGTTAAATCCAAGACTTTATCAGTGTTAAGCACAAACCCTAATATTGGTTTGTATCCAGAAGCACTACTTCACTGATAAACTAATGAAAACAGTAATGTACTTCAGTCATGAAGTAAATATAACAGTAATAACATTTTAAATCTCTGTTTGATTTCTGTGTTTCCCTGGAGGAATTTTCAAGCTATAATACTTTATGAATGAGAAATTAAAACACTCCAGCTTGAGGGAAATAATTCCTTTAACCTTATTTCTTGGTTTCCCAAAGAGTGAGAATAACAAACTTTTGAGAGCTCATGAGTACATGGGTAAATTATGCTGGCCAATGCAAAGACTACTGGATGAAAATACAATCTATTTCATCATTTTCCTAAGGATAAATCTTATTCTAAAATATTACTTAGTAAGGTACAGGTGAATTGCAGGTATTCTGTACATCATCCTATTGCCACTAACTTTTCATGCATGGGGTTTATGAGCCAGTAGGTGACGATATGCAGTTTTGCTGCCATATCCCTCTCTGACGTTTCACCAGACAGCTTTTAACTCTGTAATTATGTCCCCAATGCAGTGTACTCTGTGACACCCCTCCCAAGTGGGCAGATGTTCTTAAGCAGATCTTTTATGTTGTGAAAGGAACCTCCCTTGGGTTTAGAACTGTCAGACTGCATTAAGAGCAGGTATGAAAGGTAAGAAGCAGATATGTCGTGCTATTTCTGTTTGACACACTGTCTCTCTAGCCAATGTTTTCTACTGGTACAGCAACACTGAGCCAACAGGCTAATGAATGGAGCCTGCAGAATACATCATTAACCTGTAACCTCATCCAGTCTGCATGCCGTCTATTAAGTCTGTACTCCCATGATTCACATTTTTGTGTTTACTGCTGCTGATACATTTGTTGTTGTATTTTATTTTGTTCCCAGTAATATACAGCTGTCTCAGAACCAAAATACCAAGGTGAGGAGACCTGCACTGGAGAGAGAAGAAGAGGAGGCTGTGAGGGGCAGTTAGTGACCTGCCGACTTACTTGCACGAGGAAGCCTGAAGCATCTCTTTTTCCCTCTGTCTCTCCACACTGACGGCCCCAGAGCACATCTGCGTCACATGCAGGGGAGGGGGCAGCGTGATGAGAGGCGCCGAGATAGACAGAAAATTGTATACTGAGGACCTTGACAGCCTCACGGGCGGGATTTTTTTTTCCTCCCCTCCTACGTACAGTGCATATAAAGGAGCCCCGTTTTCTTCCTGTGCCAGCTCTCAGGCTTTGCCATCACAGATAACGGCAGGCATGGGACTCCCCAGAGAAACGGGATGGGAAGGCGGGAGGTGGAGAGAGGCTTCCAGGTGACTTTTTCTTCTCTGTCTGCACTCGGTCACGGAGCTCTAAGAGACTGAGGAAGTGCCACCCGCCTCCCGCTGTGGCTGCCGCCGCCGCTCCTCTCCGGGCTGTAGCTGGCTCCCCCGTTAATCAGATTAGCGCGTCGTCGCAGCCTCCCTCGCCCGCTCTTCCCTCGCAAGTGTCCGTCTCCCCTGAGAAGTCTCTCTCATTTCTGCCTCTCTCTCCTCCCCTTTCCACTGATCACCGTGCGGTTCTCGTCAGCTCTGGGCATCTCTCCCTCTCTCTTTCTCCCTTTCCTGCTGGGTGTCTCTACCTCCTCTTGGCTCTGTGCATCGCTCCATCCATCCTCTCTCTCTCTCTCCGCACTGGTGTGTGCGCGCATCTCTCCCTGCCCGGCAGCTGCCACCCCTCGCCCTACAAGCCCAGCGCTGCCCGGAGGAGCNCGCTGCCGGAGCGGGGCCGCCCCGCGCTGCCACCGCCGCCGCCGCCTGGCCCTGCTTGGCCGCCGTGAGTCCCGCCTCAGCCCGCGCTCGTCCCCCGCCCGCCGCGGCACCATGTCCGGCTCCGGCAGGAAAGACTTCGACGTGAAGCACATCCTGCGCCTCCGCTGGAAACTGTTCAGCCACCCCTCGCCGGCGGGCGGCCCGGCGGGGGGAGGCTGTCTGCCGCCCGACAGCAGCTTCGAGCACTGGGGACCGAGCCAGAGCCGCCTGCTGAAAAGCCAGGAGAGAGGCAACGGCGTCTTCTGGAAGAAATCCGCCTTCTCCGCGTCCTCCTCAGCGGCCACCACGGCCAGCCCGCCGAACGGGACACTGCTGCCCGCCGGCGGCCGGCTGGCCACGGGGCACGGCCCGGGACCGCCGCCGCCCCGCACCGTCTTCTACGTGGAGTCCCTGGAGGAGGAGGAGGAGGAGGAGGCGGTGCCCGGCGGGATGGAGGTGGCCCGCGAGCCCGAGAAGCCCCTGGCACCGCCGGAGCGGGAGGAGGCGCCGGGGGGCTGCGCCGATGGAGGCAGCCGGGCAACAGGTGACGGAGGCGGGCACAGGTAGGGGAGCGCGGCTGCTCCGGCGCCACCTGCGCGGCGGGCGCGGGCGGGTCCGCGGGGGTCATCGCGGGGCTCTGCGGCCCCGAGGACAGTGGCGGGGTGGGTGCAGCCGGGCCAGTGCGCCGGCGTTGTTGTGGCAGGATGAGGGTCTGGGGGCGGGAGGATTCCTCCGTTTGAACTGACAAGGTTTGGAGGCGGAGGAAAAGGCGGCCGGAGGGCTGCCCGAGAGCCCCGGGAGAGACCGGCCAGCCTCATGGTCAAGGTGCCGCGGATCAGGGATTCTGCCCTTGGCCTTCCCCTGGCCTTGCCCCTGCTCTTGGCCTGCGGCTGCTCCTGACCTGCCCCTGTCCCTGGCCTGTCCCTGNTCTCCGCACTGGTGTGTGCGCGCATCTCTCCCTGCCCGGCAGCTGCCACCCCTCGCCCTACAAGCCCAGCGCTGCCCGGAGGAGCCGCCGCCGCCGCCGCCGCTGCCNGCGGGGGTCATCGCGGGGCTCTGCGGCCCCGAGGACAGTGGCGGGGTGGGTGCAGCCGGGCCAGTGCGCCGGCGTTGTTGTGGCAGGATGAGGGTCTGGGGGCGGGAGGATTCCTCCGTTTGAACTGACAAGGTTTGGAGGCGGAGGAAAAGGCGGCCGGAGGGCTGCCCGAGAGCCCCGGGAGAGACCGGCCAGCCTCATGGTCAAGGTGCCGCGGATCAGGGATTCTGCCCTTGGCCTTCCCCTGGCCTTGCCCCTGCTCTTGGCCTGCGGCTGCTCCTGACCTGCCCCTGTCCCTGGCCTGTCCCTGCCCCCACCTCCGCCTCCGCTCCTGGGCTGCCTCTGCCCGCGGGGCTGGCCCGAGGACAGGCGCCTCTCAAAGCCGGCGCTCCGCACTGGGGATCGTCTCTGCCCAACTTTCTCAGAAGTTTATTAAAACGCTAGCGGGAGGTGGTGTTGTTCTGGGTAGTGGGATGACAGGCGAAAGCTCAGAAGTAAGAGCGTCCTATTTATTTCCTGAAACTCGGTGACTAAACCGTGTTACAACTTACCTTAGAGAAAAATAAGAATTAAAAGAATTTTCCGAGTCATGAACCAGGTGACACCTGAGAGGATGTAAGAACGAGCAAGACACATTCAGATTCTTGTGTTTCATACAAATGTGTTAATGTTGAATTGCTTTTCTTTCTCAATCCCTGCCTTCCTTGCCCCCAGCTGAAACAGAAATTAAAATCATTTGAAGAAGGAAATGTAGCTAACAGAGAGCTTTCAGAAAAAAACTCTGATACAGATAGTCCTAAGGGTAGAATGATTCATTGCTTTAACTCTGCTTGCCCCCGCCTCCCCATGGTTAAGATTACTTCATTTTCATTTGCCTTTTTTCTTTTTTTTTTTTTTGTCTATGGAGAAAAATGTACAGTTTGGTTACTAAACATGAAAAGAAATGCAAGAAATTATTTATTTTTTTCATATTGAAAGTAAAACATATGGTATTAAATATTAGATGAAGGGACAGTACTATGTATATGTTTGGATTAGTATGGCTGTAGATTAACATATCTGTGTGTAACTATGTATGTTGCACCATTTCAGAGAGCCCTAGAGCATATATTCTCTCCTTGAATCTCTTACTGTTTTGTCAGTTAGCATAGTTCACGTCATAGGAGCTACATAATTTAAACACGTGGAATAGCTGATAAGTGATTTAGGGTACATTTTTAAGGAAAAAGCAATACTGAAATTTTTTATGAACACTGGAAGTTGTTCTGAGCAGCAAGAAAGTGTTTATCCTAGGATTCAATTCAAATTGTTATCAGATGCACTACGAAGACAGGTAAAACAACCCTAAAATAATCTCTTCAAGGTTTTTGAAGAGTGAGTGAGAGAGGTTAAAAACTAGTACAACTACAGTTTCATTATATAGACTTTTCATTTAGGTGTGTCACTGATCTGAGACTCTGTAAAGATCTGCATACTAACAGAAACTTACTGAGTTTTAAGGGCACCACTTGACTTGTACATGAGTCGACTTGCTAGAATGTATGTACTCTGTGACATTATGTATCTGATTACTGCTCTTATTGCTCTTGAATTTTATAATCCCTTTTTTCCATCTTCTTAATTCATTGCTACTGAGACAGCACATCTAGTCATCAGTAACTTGCAGTCCTGTTGAAGGAATATGCTCAAATCTGTTCAGATTTAAAATAACTGTGTCTGAAGAGATGATTTTGTTATTAATGAAAATGCCACCTTTTGAAATATGAAAATGTGTAAGATAGTTTTAGAGTCTAAGACTTCCCTTTCTGTTTCTCATTAAGGAACCTTTCATTTACCTCTATGAACTTTGTGTGTTATGGCAAGAGGTGGTCAAGTGCTACAAAAATGGCAGTTCTGTGCTTGAAAGTTCTGTAATCCAACAATCTTCTAATGCCCTGGAAGTTTATGTATCATTCATTCTGTAGAGATAAGTCTTATAAATGGAGATAAAGTCTTATAAATTCTTTACTTCACTGTGCCTATAGGATATGTAAACTTCTCTTCAGTCCAGAATGGCAGATACTATCAAATACATAAACAGATCAATATGTGGGACTTTGACCAAGCTTTAGGCATATACCTGGATTTTTGGTAAAGAAAGTGATAACTTCTGAAAATCCATAGTATTTAGTCCTGCCTATATTTAAAAACTGCTTTAATATCTGAGGACTGTATGGAAAACAATATTTTTGTTATGTGAAAGTGGTGAGAATTCAGTATTTGAGTATGTTCTAATATAGACTGAGTTGGCATTATTTCAAATATTGTGAACAGGAGGTCTCTGGGGAGTATTAGCTTGAAACCCAGTTGTAGGACATAACATGAAGAGCAGTTTGACAAGTTGGCTTTAGTTCTGTGCTTGGGATTTATAATTTTTGTTGTTACTTCTGCTATTGACATATATGTAAAAGTGAAAATTACTCTTCGGTTTTTATTTTTAATGTCTGTTTGGGATCCTTGTATCTCCAGAAGAGTTTTGGTTGCATTCTTGTTTGGGTTTTTTGTTTGCTTGTTAGTTTCTTTTTATTATTTTTTTTTCCCCAGTCAGTCTCCTCAGCTTGAGACATGAAATTTCTACTGGTATCCTTTTTCAGATCAGCTGAGTTTGTTTTGCAGTGGAGTTTTAGTTACTGTTTCTACATCTAAGCTAAACACTAAGCTGGATGATCTCAAATTCTTAATTTTAATTTTAGTGCTCTGTTAGATACTGTGGAATAATAAGTACATTCTACTTTACTGATGTGGGTTTTTTGCATGTTTCTAAACAACATCCTGTCATGTCAATTGTACAGTACATCTGTTCATAAATAAGGCTATGTGTATAGCCCTACTGGCATTAAGAAGACTGAAGGGTTAGAAAGGGCATGTTTTAAAGTACTTGCTTAATTTTTCTGTTTTCCATATAGTACCTTTAAAAAGAAAAAAAATGTTTTATGGTTAACAATTAGTGTTAGAACATTGTGTGATTGCTTGGAATTCAAACTGGTTTAGAGCTGGCATGACAAAATTGTCAATAGATGCAGTATATATTTAAAGATGTTTTTTTTGATCTTCATTTCCTAAGAAAAAACTGTTAGGAAAAAAAATCTATAATATGAATTTATACTTAAGATTTACAAATCAGCCACAAAATGCTTGGAAAATACCAGTGGGAAGATTTGCAATACCTCCATCAGATCCTTGAAGTTTATAATGGAGATTTTACATGACCACGGCAGGTCTTTTCAGGTAACATGTTGATCAACCTTCAACATGAATGGGATTCACGTACTAGGCAAAGAGTTACTATTTTAATCCCTCCTTCCTGAGTGGGTGGTAGCATGTTCTACTTGCCTTACGCTGTTCAAATCCTATGGAGATGTAATTCCTCATGAGCCCTCAGCACTGTTCACCACTACACTCAGTATGTGCCTCACAAACTAGTAACAGGTTTATTTTTGCAACAGCCCTATTTTACAGTGGAGGGGTAAACCAGACAGAGAGAGAAAAGAAAAAAAAAACATTGCATTGATTTGTTTCAGAGCATATAGCACTTTTCTCCCACTCCTTCCTCTGTTCTCAGTTGCACCCATAAAGCATGAGCCCATCTGCAAACCAGTCGCAGACTCCTCTGGTTGTGTGCAAGAGGAGTGGAGAACACGAGACTCAATTAACATTTTGTTTAAGAGACTGTTCCAATAAGGATATGCCAGATATGCCTAACCCACGTAAAGCAAGCACTGACAATGCAGAAATCTTTCATAAAACATACAAAAAATTGAAAATACATTTTCTGAAAGAAAATGGCAAATCCTCCCACCATTAGATACTGTCTAATAGTGTACCATAAAGCAAGAAGCAAGAGTACTGAGTACTATGCCTGCCTCACACAGCAGTTTCATGCTCAAATGTTGAGTCAATAGAAAAAGTAATGAGGAAAGCATTTTACTCTGTTTCTGTTGAGTTTGTCAATGGCAAGTAAAAAATTCAGTATTAATGGGAATCCAAAAAGTTAATAAGTGAGAGAATGATTTTCTAATTCGAACATTAAGTGAGAAATTTAGCAAGTCTCCGTGGTCAAAACTATTTATTTAAATTAAATCATTATGATCAGTGTAGAATCAGGAACATAGAAGTGTGCATGATTAAACTATAGGATCAAACCTTTTCTAGAAGCATTTCTTTGGTATTTTTCTGTTCTGAGCCAACAAATCCTGCATTTTGATTCCCTTGCCCATAAAGTCTCCCACTTCCAAGTCTTCTTCCTTTTCTCCTAGCAACCTACAACCTTGTGGTTAGCATGCTGCTATAGAAAGTTATGAATTTGAAACCTGTCAGGATGAACAGCATTCTCAATGCATCTTTCTAATTTAACGAGAAAATATTTTGACCATTTTAGAAAATGTAGATAAAATTGTCATAAAAAATTACTACTCAAGTACTTCATGTACTGTTGTACGTGTATCTAGTCTCATGAGAGGATTCTGGTCTCTGGTTTCTAAGTAAATGGAGTTTTCTGTTTACAGCTTTCATCTCGGTACCTGAGCTTACAAAAAGAGGGGAAACAAAATACCTTCGTATGTTTTAGTCTAGCCTATGAGTTCTCACAGCTGCAAGTATTTTCTCAACTGATCATGGCTGTGGCCTTTCTCAGGTGCTATCTACATTTGAACCATAGCTTCTGCTGTGATAACCGGATCCTAAAATTAGATACTAAAGAAGTCAAATTAATAGCTGCTTATGTTTTTGTACTATCTCATATAGACTGCTTTGTTAAGAAGGTAATTTAATGCTTAGGGTGGAATATAGATCACACAATTCTGCATTTCTAGGTTATGGAATCAGAAGAGAAAAATCCATTTGTTTTTATCATGAGCCAGTTTTTCAATTCGATTATGAAACTTCTAAAAATGGTTATATAATTTTTATGCTTTTGTATTTACACTTTTAACTTCCACAACAAAAGAGTCAGGGTTCCTACACAACACAGGCCACAGACCTTTCTCCTCCAAAGCTCTTATTCATTCTCAGAGGATCTATGCTCTGTGCATGGGATGCAGAAGAATCAGGTGATAAAAATAGTGCAAAATCACATAGCTGAAGACTGTATATATACATGTATGAAATTAAATAAGTTACAAGGAAAATCTAGGTCTAGAATTTCCTGACTTTAAAATCTAGCTTTGCTACTTGTAGAACAGCATTTCTAAAGCTTGGCTGTTTGTTTTGGTTTGGTTTTTGACAAAAGACGCAGAAGAACACACAGGTCACTTCATGCACTGTTATTTCTTTTGTCCACCACTTGAATGCAGAACTGAAACTTGAGGATTCATGGTGTATCCCATTGCCACTTGAACTGATAGATTAACTGACATAAAAAGAAAGTTCTTAATTTTTATGTGGGTAATTACAATGGTGATGGTGGGCTGTCCCTGCAGAAGGACTGAAGAATTCAACAGCTGAAGAAATGGCAAGTCTTCAGAGTCTTCCACTGCATTTGGGATTCTAGTGACAAGCAAAGATTCATATGACTTTCTTCTTGGTGCTCCCAAACTTACTTTCTTCTGTTACATCCCATTTACATTCTTTTTGTATTGAATACGCATTCTCCTGTATCTTCTAGCTTTTTTCCCTTCTTTCCACAGTCTCAAAAGATTCCCAAGTGCCTTCCTCAAATCCTAGGTTCCTTACCCAGATAGCATTACTTGGTTTTACCAACTTCTCTTACCATCTGCCTCGTTGATTTTCTTACCAGGTTACTTACTGTCCAGTCTTGTCTGTATCTTGTCTAGCTACTTCCAAAAATAGAGTCAGATTTCCACTAGTTCTTAACAGCTTCTTGAACCTCTCATTCTTCTGCTTCTCCCTATTTCTTAATCTTTGAATTTCAGTATCATTTAAACCTTCCCTTATCTCCTTTGTCAATTTTAATAAAATCCTAATAGAATTCCCATTCCTATGTTTTTACCTCAGCTCCTCATCTTACTTTGTTCTCTGACTTGTTTCATCACTGGCTGCCAAATTGATGGTACTATTTGCTATGTTTCATGGGTCAGCAAGACACTTCAGTTTGAGTAACTAGTTAAGTCCGTGATGGGGATTTATCTTCTCTCATCTCATCTCTTTCTTAGATGCATATATACGAATAAGGTGAATTATCTTTGAGATGTCCCTATTTCTCTTCATTGAGTGTAACAGTAGTCTAAAGTGGCTAGTTCAGGTTCAAATGTTCAATTTAAATGGTTATGTTCAATTAAATTTGATAAAAAGAACATCATTTGAAGTCTACATTGCAAATTCAAACTATCCTAAAAAGATAGAATAAAAGGATATAATTAATTGAATCTATTAGTTATTCACAGTGTTAGTGAAAAGCCTATCACTCATCTCAATAAAAGTATGGGTCCTGCTAGAAAACATCAGCCCATTAAACACACTAGAAAGCAAAGGACTAGTTTTTTGGTGGTTGTTACCCATGTGCTTTCAACATTGACGGAATCATCCATTCTTTTTTTTNAGCTGTGAAGTTCACTTAAATATTGTACATGGAAAAAAAATTAGAGCATATTGTTGGAATCTGTTAAATTCATAAGAATGGTGCTGACACATATAAACATACATTAACACTTGATCATTACTTTCCAGCAGCTACTTCTTATCCTTGTGACACATCTTTTTTATACCCTGTTGGAATCAGTTAAAAAGTTTGCTCTTTCTTCTTATA
>VYZQ01021340.1:6322-22883 GCA_013400655.1 Mystacornis crossleyi
AGAAAGAGGAGAGGGAGAAGAAGGTCCTCCAGGTGCCAGAGAAGATATTCCCTGCAGTCCATGGAGGACCTGCACCAGTGCAGATAGTCACTGCCATCCATGGACAACCCCATGCAGGAGCAAATGGATATTACTGAGGGAACTGCAGCCAGTGTAGAACTCATACCACAGCATATTTTCTTGACAGGAACTGCAGCCTAAAAGAACCTCACTGTTGCAGGGGAAGAGTATGGGGAGGAAGGAGTAACAGCTGTTACAGACTGACTGCAGCACACCATTTCCCATCTGCCTGCACCACTTTGAAGGGCAGGGTCTAGCAGGAAGGAAGTGATACTACAGTGAAGGAGAACTATGTAAGTCTGAGAAAGGGGTAAGGAAAGACGTTATTTTAAAGTTTGTCTTTATTTCCCACTACTCCAACTAGTGATCACATTTTTATTTTAACTAGCAATTGATTATGTTCTTTTCCCCACAATGAGCCTCTTTTTGCCCACAAAACTGGTAAGCAATCTTCCTGTCTTTATATACACCCTCAATCTCTCTCGTTCCTGCTTCTTTTATTTTTTCCCCCATCCTGGGGGCAAGACAGGGATGAGCATGCAGCTGGCTAGGAGTTTACCTGTTAGCTGAGGCTAAGCCACAATATGAAGTTTTAAGAATGTTTAGCTTCATTGAGATGTTTGCAAAATATTTTTTCCACTCCTAGTAAGAGGAAATCATACTGGGCTACTCTGTACATCAAGACTTCAGTCCTTGTCATCATTATAGTCACTTCTTTGAAATATAATAAATAAATAAATAGACACTGTTACCAAACAAGTTATATTTCATTAAAAAGGACCCTATTCAGCCATGGGGGAAAATGTTAGGGCTTAATCAACAAGAAGGGTGATTTAATCTGTGAAATAGATAGCAGTTAACAAGCAAGCTCTGGGTGATATCTATGTGTTAGAAAAAAGTTTAGGGTGTGTCATGCTTCAGTGCTCTCAAACCTGGGAGAGGAAATTAACAAATCCTGGAAGTGAAATTTATTGTTGAGACCTGGACACCAAAGATGCAGAATTTATAAACCACAAAGACAAGTTACAGAAACCAGAGATGAAGAAGAAACTAAGACAAATAGTGGGATTCTCCCTATCTAGGAAAAAGTTAATAAAAAGACAGAAAATGTGAACTAATTAGCATGAGAGGTGAGAAATCAATTAACAATAGAAGATAGAATACTAANTCCTCACGGGGGGGCACCTCTTCAGACAACTATGTAACTTGTTAGCCAATGAACTCTAATTCCTTTGTTTGCTAAAATCTATAAACAGTTAAAAGCTTTGATAACTGATGTACATGATTTGTGGAGGGATCCCCATGTAGCTCAACACTGACTAAAGTAAAATCGACTTTCTAACCTAACAAAATAGTTAGAGAGTTTATTTCCTGGTTTTCAGTGGCAATATCACATATTCTACCCAGCCAGAACATGATGTTCCTTTGCATGCACTGGATGGTGCTAATTTTGAAGAAACTTTCTTGTCTGACCATCCAGGAGCCACTCTGGCAGTCACACTTGCACCACCCAAGACTCTCACCTCTGAGACCGAAGCCCATTTGCAACATGTGGCTCCAGTGAGTCGGTGGGTGCCCTGCTTGACGACCTATGCATTCCACTGTCCTGGTTTGGACAGGTGTCTACTAAGGAAGGCAGGAGTCCCCCTCCCACCCCGGAATGGAAAAATGTAACCCCCTTCCTCCCGAACTATTATAATTTTGAAAATGAGGGGCTTTCANCCACCTGAGAAGACCCCACCAAGGCCAAAAAAAGGGACAGTTGGGCCCCTCCCTTGTGGCTGGCTAGGTCCTTTGTTTCTCTTAAGTACCCAGCAATCGTGCCTTAACATGGGGAAAAATTCCTTTGAGAGGAGAAGAAAAGAATACACACACACACACAAAAAGAAAACCACCTCAACCCCCAACATCCACTCACACAGACAGACAGATTTCCTTCACTGGCTCAGCCCCAGGTTTCCTGCAGCAGTCACAGAAGTCTGGTGCCCTTAAATTATGATTGAGCCTTTAATCGTGATGCAACAGCACAACAGCTTGTGCTGGTGCCGCTCAGGAGGGATCCCAAACAAAGAAATCCTTGGGCTTTTGTTTCCTTACAGTCTGTGCACCTGTTCCAACAGTGATTTTGGTTCTGGAGTCTTCTCGTTCTTTACTGGCTTCTGCAGAGTTCCTGAGTGAAAGACCAGCCTGCCCCCAAAGTCCCAATGCCCTCAGCTGTGCAAAAGATCAGTGCCAGGTCATGGCTCATTGCTGGGTGCTACAACCATTTCCCCCCACCCAGGGCACAACCTGCAACTTGCACTGCAGCTGCTCCTTGAGCTGCCTGCACTGGGTGTAGTCCTCAACAATATGCAGATATAACAGGTCACAATCTTACTGCTCGCTAAAACAACAGAAATAGGCTTTGCCCACTCTCAGTTCATCAGCTTAAAATCTAATACATTCCCCATTAAGATGGGGGGTGTAAAACTTTAAAACTAAGATGTAAAGCTGTAAAACTAAGATGTAAAACTTTAAAAATTATTTTAGCCCAAATACTCTACAATTTTACTCTATTTTATTCTTAAGTTTTTTCATGGTATCATGGTCTCGACTGCATTAGGAAGCAGTACAGCACAATGAACACAGTTTTGTACAGCACAGCACCTAGTTCTGAGGACTTCCATGTCCCCAACACATGCAGCTGGGGGCTTTATTTTGGAGTAGATTTAGTCTGGCCACCTAGACTGAGCACCTGTTAGTGATTGAAGTGCATTAGATGTACTTTTGGAACACATTTTCTATATAGCTTGAAGGGGGAGGGGGATGGAGCAGGAGGGAGGGAGGAAAGAGAAAGGAGTAATTCCTACACTCCAAGACTGTTTCAGGATATGAACCAAAATATTTTAAGTGGTAGCAACTGGGAGGCGCATTCTTGATGCAGCCTTAAATGCTATTATGTGCGTTAGTTATCCAAAGAAAGTGAAAAGAATTTCAAGAAAAAAATATCTGCAGCAAAATAGGAATGTTGTTGCATTTCTATTTTTTCATATGCAATTCCACTAAAGTTAACATTATTAAATATGTTGGATAAGGATAGTAAAAAAATCTTTACCCTTTTATGCAGTATGCCATATAATATTTGATGCTTAAAGTCACAAAGCCCAGTATAGTTTGTAAATTGGATACATTATATTTCCTTGCATATCCAAGCTCCCCATTAAAAAAGGTATGTAGTTATTTGAGTGACATGATGTCCAAAAAGAACTGCTTTTCTACTACAGGAAATTGAAGAAATTACCACAATATAATGCCTATTATTTAAATAATTATTATATATCCTAACAGATATATAAGTTTTGGGATGGCTCATTCCTCCTATAACCTGGTGTTACTGATTTCACCAAATATTTTCCAACCACAGTCTTTCAGGCAAAGAACAAATAAATACCTATATTATGCAGCAGGATGAAATAATGGACATTCTGTACTCAAAGTAAAGGGGACACTTAGGAGAATGGCTGTTTCTTCTTTCTTAAAAGGTTACCACTTCACTGCTCACAGAAGATTAGTATAGTCATTGTACACCAAAATATACTATAGTATCCATAATTTGCATGTGTCAACATATGTGTTACACAAAAGCCTGCTAAGATAATTATTCTATTTTCAAAAATATCTTACCTTGGAGTCATTGGCATGCCTGGGAACCATAGCTTTAAACAAATGTAAATTACATTTGTGGAGTTTGAAAACCAAATTGATTTATTTTTGGCTTTCGCAACATCGCCACCAGGTAAAATTTAGCATCTGTAAATGGCCTCTGTGTCCAAGTGAATGGACTCAAGTCTTAACTTGAGGGGAGCTTTATAGCTGGCCCCTCTCCAGAGTCTGAGGCTTCAGGCTACATTCCTAGGATTTTCTGTGCAGGGACTCTTTTTTGCTATGACTAGGTAGTTCTCTGTTAGAACTCATGGCAGCAAATCAATGTCCTTTTCATATTACTTGCTGTGCTTTCTTAAACTCTCAGAGCTCAAAACCCAGAGAGGTCATATTTCATTCCAGTTCTATATCATACTGGCAATTTCCTGTTGATTAACAAATATGCTACTAATGTTTACTAGTGGTCCTACCCTAATCCTTATGTGCATTCACCACTTCCTGACTGGCAGAGATAGCTGACCCAGCAACATGTCTGATCTACTCCCTGGACAGGTCATACTGCTAACTTGGCAACTGTGAGACATAAATACAAGATAAAAATATCATCATGTTGGGAAAACACTAAGAAAAATATTCTAACACACCTTCTTTAGGAACTAGTAGTAGAAAAGAAAAAATGAGGGCTGGGGAACTGTGATCCTTTCTTCTTTTTCCTCATCTGGTCTTTGAGTAGAAAATGACATGTCAACTACAAATTCTGTAAGACAGTGGTGGTGGTACCACACCTACAGTTCATCCTCCAAAATGACACCTACAGTGTGCAACTGGGCCCTCTGAACAACAAGCTGTTGGCAATGCTGTTGCATTACATTACTGCTGTTGTACTACTGTTGGCAATGCTGTTTGATACTTGGTTAGGAAAGTGCAGACTTGGAAAGTGTTAGGACCTGATCCTAATGAGTTCTTTACAAATCCTCCATGCCTTAGTCTTACAGGGGAGTGAGGTAGACAGGATCCTTGAAAAGCGCCACCACTCATCCCGCAGGAGTGTAGTGGGTTGAAACTGAGTTGATGGACAAGCGTTTAGAGCAATAGCACTTCTTACAATTTGCATATTTAAAAGGAGCACCAGGGTGGGAATTTTTCCCTTTGTTCTGGCTCCCCTACTGAGATGTGGGGGGGCCTCGGGGCCCTGGCCTGGGCCGGAGTCCAGCCCTTTCCCCCTTTCCCCCTCCCTGTCGCCAGCTCAGTGGCACGGACCCCAGGTGAAACCATTCCCCGGGGGAAACCATCCCGGAGCCGCAGGCAGTTAAAAGTCAGCCATGAACTGCCGCACAACTAAAACCACCCAGCGCAGCTTCTGGGGACCAGTGGGCCTCCCCTCTCCTCCACACACCCAGCACAGCCCCACGCAAAGCCGACGCAGGCTGGCAGAGCCTCCTCTCTGCAGCCAGCACAGCTTATGCCGAATCAAAAAGAACATCACACGCAGCCGATGAGGACACCTTTTCTTCCAAGTCAGTGAAAAGGAAAAGTAAAGCAAGTCACATGAGGGAGAAGAATATGGCGGCTCCAAGGTCAGAAAGAAAGGGGAAGTAGGTCACATGGGACAAAGCCAAGATGGTGGTGGGTAAAGAGAGCCAAGGCGCACCCAGCATGAAGCTTAAAAATGCTTCTTGCTGGCCGTGGTGAAAAAAACTGTAATATGACAAAGTGTTTGTCTCTTTAATCCATTTGAAGTACATTGGGAGATGGAAAATCCACACCTGTGAAAATAAGAAATGCCTATGCTAGGTTATACAGCTGTGAAGAGGCTTTGAGAGATTTTGAAGCAGAGAGCCTTTTTTTCAGGCTAGAATAATTAATCTTTAAAAGGACTAAAACCTTATGTTGTGGCCCATGACTGGCAGTGTGAAGGGACTGTAAGATTTTCATGGGAGAGATATTTTTTCACTTCAGCAAATTCTATTTACCGGGCAGATTAGTGAGTTGAGAAGAATTCCACAGCATAGCAGAAGAAGCCCTTTTCCATAAGAAAGAGATTTTTAAGAACTGTAACACTGACCAAATCCCATGTTTTGTTATCCCTTGTGCCAGTGGGTTAGAAAGAAGGGGTGCTGGAAGAAACGGGAGTTTGCTTTAATTTCTTATTCTTTCTTTCTTTTACTTTTAATTCTGTTAGCAATACACTTTCTTTCAGACTTTAAGTCTGAACCTGTTTTGCCTTGCTTTCCTGTTTTCCTCAATAATCTTTCATTTTCCTTATGGAAATAGAATTTGTGTGCTTGATGTTTAAACCTGCATCAAACCACAACAAGGAGCTCATGTTTTTGCTCCAGCAATCCCAGTTCCCAGAAGGTCAACCAAGGTGGCAGCTGTGAACACTCATCTCTCTAAGCACCCATGCACTATTACCTAGAATATAAAGATCACTGAAGAACTGAGGGTTGATCCTGCTGTTGTGGCTTAATCCCAGCTGGAAACTGTGTACCATGCAGCTGCTCACACACTCCCTGATGCAAACCCAGTGGAGAGGAGAACTGAAGGGGAAAAAAAATAAACCTCATGGACTGACATAAGAACAGTCAAGAAGAAGAAGAAGATCAGTGAGAAGGGGGAGGAGAAGGAAGAGGAAAAGAGAAGAAAGGACAGGACAGCTGCCTAAATTACTTGCGGAATTAGAAATATGAAGCCACAAAGCAACTTTTAAACATTTAAAACTAACTAAAAGCATGAATGAATGGCAGAGTTAAAAAAAAACAGAAAAAAATATTTAGGCCACAATTCAGGATGGCTGCCTGAAATTATGAGGAAAACATAACTAAAATATTAACAGCTTCTTTTCCAGTAAAAGACTAGTAGAAGATCAAAATCTGAAGCATAGTACACAGCTGTGATTTGCCATTCAGAATAGCAATCTTTTTTTTTTTTTGAAGAGACTTTTCAATGCTAGAAAAGGAATTTCAGGTATTTTCTGTTGTTCTAGTTATTTTGCCTTGCCCAAATCAGTAAGACATTGATTTGGATTGCTATACTATGATAATAGCTAAAGGGAGAACAAATTGTTACCCCAATGGTTTTGTGAGGCCATTGCACTCAGGTGCTCAATAAGGTTACAAGAAACAGAACTTCTCAAAGACCATTTTCCTTTGACTCACTGATTGTTTTTTCTGGCATGCCCAGCTGCTGTAGCGTGGCTTGCCAATATCTGAAGTACAGTCACTTTTCCTGATTTCCTGGTTATTACTGAATGGGGAAAGGAGGTGCACATGGTGCAGTTTCCAGGACAGAGCAAAATGACCTTCTACTTCACTTTCAGTATTAGAAGTTCAGACTTGTGGCTGAGCCTCCAGAAGATTGTCACTATTTATTTCATTGAGCCTCATATTCTTTACTTCCCCAGTGCAGGGATCAAAGTAGGAACTGAGCGGGTCCTTGATTACTTTCTAATACAACTATTTTCAGTTTATAACATCTAGATACATCTAAGTTAGGGACATCTAGATACCCAGAAGCAAATGGTGAAGCATCATTGCAGTGTGCTGTCCATGTGGTTAATTGAAGACCTGTTATTGATTTGAGGTTATTTGAATCAAGCAGATGTAGCTCAAGGCCATTAATACTCTTTAGTTACAATCAAAACATATTACCCAAACATTCCTGTTCTTCTAAAAGTATTCCTGGAAACCATAGCTTCCCACATATCCTAGACCCTTCCTAGCTCAATCCAGTCATCATGGCATTTGTGGTTCATTCATACTGTTGCAGTTCTTTTTCCTTCTTCCTGCACTTACAGTAAAAATGTATTTTAAGTTTTAAATTTATAAAGATAAAAACCAGTTGTGAAGGCAGCTGGGTGCACGTTAACAAGCACAATTACTTTGTTCATCCTAAAAACATTAGGTTTTGCCAGAAGCACAGCTGCCAATAGCAAGCCAAAGACATAGTGCCTCTGTTTCTTACACCATCAAGCCTTCACCTAGTTTCTCCAGCACCAACTGGAAATGTTAAAGCTGGTTGAGGTAAAAGAAATAATAGTCTTTCAATAGGACACGGGGAAGATTAGGGTTTTGTTTGAAAAACAAAGGAAGTATATACAAAAAATTATTTTTAAAGCTATTGCCAGGTGACTATTCATCAAAAAGCCTTGCTCAAACCACATCAGAATTACCTAACAGCTGTGAATCACCACCATGCCAGTTTCCCTGCCTTTTCTTGCTACAATGCTTTCCATTGCTTTGTTCAGACTGAACTAGAGTCCGAATGGGAGCTACTTCTTGTGAAAATTCCTTGATTTCAAAGTCCAGTAATACATGGTATAGTAATTTGTACCTTATTTTAAATGGGAAAATGATAAGGCAGGTAATTGTTTTCGAAGGCTTTCTCTTCATTTATCTATAGTTTGGCAGTGGAAAAATCCTTTTAAGATTCTTTATGAATGAGTGACACCTACTGGACAAAATACACTGTAAAAAAACCCCAACATTTCCCTGGAATTCCATGATCTTTTTACTCCAGAAAACTAAACTTAAAACCAACTACAGCTTCTTTTAAAAGAAAGGAAAGAAAAAAGAAAAGAAGGGGGGGGGGGGTGTGGAAGAAAAGGAAAACAAGAAANAACATTTCCCTGGAATTCCATGATCTTTTTACTCCAGAAAACTAAACTTAAAACCAACTACAGCTTCTTTTAAAAGAAAGGAAAGAAAAAAGAAAAGGGGGGGGGGGGGAAGAAAAGGCAAGCAAGACATTGTTTTTGCCTTCAAAGTCCTTAGTCAAATCAAAGTGAAGTTTTTACTGAAAGCAAGTGAGCTATCACAAAATTAATCTCATTTTCCTGTCTGGAGGAGTAGCCAACTAAATAATGAGCAAAGACTGGAATTACTTTTCATGCAGGTTTTCAAAGTCTTCAAATATAGTTTCATTTCAATTTCAGACTTACTGTATTCAAAGCTCTCTTCTAAAGAGAAAGGAGCTTTATCTCCAGTTGATTTCCAGTTCATGTTGCTGTGGGTTGTAAGACCTCACCAAGCTCTAAGACTCCGCTGACAAAATTTTTAACAGGGCTTACAGTTGCTCATGTACTCTGAGCTAGACACATGGTAGAAATACAAGATATTCTCAAGAGGTCAAAATAACAAAAGAAAAATTTTACTGGCAACTTTAGAAAATCAAGGAAACTTTGACAAAAGTTTTAGTGCAACATTCAATCAATATAAAATACTTCTCAAAGCATTAATTTAGCTCATTCAAGTTATCAAACTTTAAGCCTGTTCAATTTCAAGTTACTCAAGAATTCCAAGAAGAGGGAATTAGAAGAAGAAGGAGAAAGAGAAGGACAGTAAAGATACAGAAAAGCACATGTATAGCTACCAGCTCCTGGTTTCCCATGATGATAGAAACTCCAAAAGGAGGTAGGGTCCAGACGAAGTCTGGTCTCATGTTTGGCCTTAAATACCCCTTGGCCTTCCTGGGCGCTTCCCCCAGGTGGGAGTTTGGGTCATTTGACCACTTAGAAGCTGGGTTAGGAGAGTGTGGGGCATTGCCTTCGGTGTTCCATGATTGGCAGCCACTGCCAGGCTGGGATACAGGCTCTAGGGGTGGGGTTGTAGAGGGCAGATAACTGCCTCACCAGGGTAAGGCCCCACCTGCTCCTTCCCCCACATACATGCATCCCAAAGTGTCTCGAGACATCAATCTTTCCAGGCTCTCACACAAGGTTGGAAGGCGTATCTGGAGGTCATCTAGTCAAAATCATGTCCTGCTCAAAGCAGGTTTCTCAGGGCCCTGTTCTACTGAGTTTTGATTACTACAGCCTAATTGGGAAACCTACTATGGTATTTGACAACCATCATGGTGAATTTTTTTTCTCTCTAACTGGAATTTTCCATCTTGCAGCTTGTATCTACTGCTTCTTGTACTATAAACACACACCTTTGAGAATAATGTCTTTGTATCTTCTTTGCAGGTAGGCAGAGACACCAATAAAATCTGTATTTAGCCTTCTTTTCCTAAGGCTGAAGGGATTTTGATATCTTTACCTCTCATCTTAGATGCCTTACCATACGCCGGTAGCCTTCCATTTGGACTTGCTCCAGGTTTTCCCTGCCTGTCTTTTGACCTGAATTTGTGCACAGCACTTCACATACAATCTCACAAGTATCACAGGGAGAGGTAAAACCACTTCCTCGATCAAGAGCCTATTACATTTGTCCTGGGTTACATTGTATTCCATTACCATTTTGAGCAATGTTCCCTGNCAATTTGGAGGGAAGGGAGTAGCATTTTCCATTTCAAGGGAGGCTCCTGCCTTCTTCAGCAGACACCTGTCTTTCAAACTAAGACAACATTATATTCAATGTGTGTTCCACCAGTACTCCCAATTTCTGCAAAGCCTCTTTCCAGCTGTCTGGCCCGTACTAGTGCATAGGGTTATTCCATCCCAGACAAAGGATTTTGCACCCTCCTTTTTTGAACTAAGACAAGCTAACTGGAGAGGGTCCATACACAGTCCCTACAGTGCAGACAGGCTATCCGCATGACATATATGATATCATCACCTGCCTACCTTGCAAGCCCTGAGGCGACTCCTGGGGGCAGGTATCGATACTAACATGTCTTTTGCTAAGATTTTACAGGGTCCAGCGGAGGAGTTTGTACAATTTCTGGATAGACTGCAAGCCACACTCTCCCGGCAAGTCGATAACAATGAGGCCAGAGCTATTCTATGTGGCACCTCGCTTCCGTAAACGCAAATGAAGACTGTAGAAAAGAACTGCTCGCTGTTTGTAACTCACACACTTGTGGCATAGCAGATA
Organism: Mystacornis crossleyi; assembly: GCA_013400655.1. Classification (NCBI taxonomy): domain Eukaryota; kingdom Metazoa; phylum Chordata; class Aves; order Passeriformes; family Timaliidae; genus Mystacornis; species Mystacornis crossleyi. The sequence continues at coordinate 16,840 of VYZQ01021340.1, forward strand.
TGGTTAGAGCATGCCAAAATGAGTTCTGCCACTCATCATACTATCTCTCTGACCGCATCTTTAGCCATGCACTTCCAGATTCTGGAGGAACTTGTTTTAACTGCGGTTCAACCAATCATTTTAAAAGGGATTGTCTTCAACAAGGGGATGGGATAAAAATACCACCTAGAGATTGTCCCTAGAGATGTGGAAGAGGGAAGCATTGGGCTACTGACTGGCATTCACAGAACACTAAAAAAGGGAAAGCTATACAACTGGGAAACTTCCAGCAGGGGGTGGGCCTGCACACCCCACAGAATCAAAGAAATGTGAGGAAAAATATTTGGCAATCCTGCAACCACAGGCAGTGCAGGGCTGGACCTGGCCTCCAGGGAGTCAGTAACTCTCATGACATCCTCAGTACACCTAGTTCCTACTGCAGTGTGGGGACCCCTTGATAATAATATGCATGCCTTGCTAATAGGGTGTTCCTCTGCCACTAAATTGGGGCTTTTTGTGCTACCTGAAGCTATTGATTCGGATTATGAAGGTGAAATACAAATTATGCTGTGGACTGTCTTGCCACCCTGCTTTATACCTGCAGGTCAACACATTGCACAACTTATTCCTTTTTCCAACAGAACCCCTAGTGGTAAGGGTAAACGTGGCACAAGTAACTTTGGTAGCACAGGTCAGCCACAGGTTTTCTGGACAAGCTCCATTAGAACAGTTCAGCCAGCCTTGATATACAGTATAGATGGCAAAAAATTTAAAGGGGCTTGTTGATACTGGAGCTGATGTCTCTATCATTAAAAGCAGCGAATAACCTAGTAATCAGCCCACAATCAGCCCCACATCAACCCTAACTGCGGTGGGAGGAATGCAGTGCCCTAGACAAAATGCTTACCTTCAGCTTGTCCTTAGCCCTGATGGGCAAACTGCCCAATTTCCCCATTCATTGCTGCTATGCCATGTACGTTATGGGGAAGAGATGTTCTGGGACAATTTGGAACCACCATACAGATAGACTCAACCTCACCAGAAAAACCTTTTTCATAGGGGCCATTGATCAGCTGTTCCGAAATCAAATACTGGACCAAAGTAAACCCACATGGTGCACTGAGGACCCTGTAGGGGTCAACCAGTGGCCCCTATGAAAGAACAGCTACAAAACTTACAACAGCTTATAGAAGAACAATTGTCTTTAGCCCGTATCTGTCCATCTTCTAGCCCTTGGAACACCCCTATATTCTGTATACTTGAGAAAAATGGCAAATGGCCATTATTGCATGATTTATGGGCAGTAAATGCAGTCGTTGAACCTACGGGTACTCTGCAATGTGGGCTTCCATCACCTACAATGATTCCCCTCAATTGGCCTTCAGTAATTATAGACCTAAAAGACTGTTTTTTCTCCATACCTTTACACCCTGATGGTGCACCTTGATTTTCCTTTTCTGTGCCTACCTTGAATCATGCAGAGCCAATGAAGAGATTTCATTGGACAGTATTGCTACTAGACATGTGTAACAGCCCAACTATATGCCAAAGGGTAGTCTATCTTGCCCTACAGCCTGTCCGTCATAAATTTCCTGCTGCCACCATATATCATTACATGGATGACAGTTTACTTGCAGCTCACGATCAATCCATCTTATTCAGGTAGCTGTCATGCAGGCAATTCAAGAGGCAGGACTGATCATGGCACCTGAAAATGTGTAGCGAGTCCCTGTGGCATTATCTGGGGTGGAGAATTACTCAAGAGACCATCAGCCCTCAGCCTTTAAGACTTTGTGTTAAAGACACTCAAACTTTAAATGGATTACAGAAACTGCTAGGTTCTTTGAATTGGCTGTGTCCTGTTTTGGGTCTATCCACAGAGCTTTTACACCCTTTATTTGACTTACTCAGAGGAAACGCCCACCTACATTCACGTCGACAGCTAACCCCAGAAGCTAAAAGTGCCCTTGCACACTGTGCTCAAGCACTAGAAAATCAACAAAGTTGGAGGTGGGATCCTGATAAACCTGTGTGCCTTGCCATAACCTCTAGCAAATTTGAACCCTTTGCTGTTCTATTTCAATGGTTCACAAATGATAAAGACCCTTTACATGTATTAGAATGGCTATTCTTACCTTGCACAGTGATAAAGAGTGTGTGGACTGTTAAAGATGTGTTCTTGCACTTAATTATAAAAGGCAGAGAGCAACTACAGATTCTCAGCAGCCAAGATCCACATATCATCTACAAACCTGCAAGTAAAGACAATTTGTCATGGTTGCTATCAGAAGACACTAACCTTCAAATTGCACTTGCAGATTTTTTTCACAATTATCTATCCATTATCCCTCACATCTTTTATGGACGGAGATGGGTAACCTTCCCTTGTATGCAAAACGTTGCTGCAGCAACTGTTGACTCCTGTCAACGGACCAACTGTTCTTACAGATGCATCCAGCAAAACCAGCAAAGCTGCAGTGATTTGGCGTATGGGTGACTCTGTCCAGTGGTATAGGAGGGTATTAACGTTAAAGGATGCTTCCATGCAAATTTTAGAATTGGCAGCTATTCAATATGCTTTTCAGTTATTCTCACAAGAACCACTTAATATCATAACTGATTCCTCACATGCTGCCAGTGTGGTATTCCATTTAGAATCTTCCTATTTAAAACATGTTAATAACCATCTTTTGTTTACAGAGTTAAGAACATTGTAGACCTTGATTAACAGCCAGCAGCATGATATTTATGTGTTACATGTTCACTCCCATATAGGTTTACCTGGCCCTATTGCAGAAGGTAACAACTATGCAGACATCACTGTGATGACAGGTGTGGTACCAAATACTTTTGCACAAGCCAAGTTACCCCATGACTTTTTCCACCAGAATACTCGCTCTCTTTGCAAGCAATTTCAATTAACTTCCTCACAAACTCATGATATCCTGTTGTCCTGTTACTCCTGTTGTGGGATGCTCCTGCTCTTTTAGCAGAAGGCACTAAACTCCAAGGTTTAACTGTTAACTCCATTTGGCAAACTGATGTCACCCATATCCAAGAGTTTGGTCGCTTAAAATATGTTCATGTATCAGCTATTGAGACAGCTATTCTCATTTTCTAATGGCAACTGCCCACACCGGAGAAAAGGTCTGTGATGCCATCCGGCATTGGCTTACCTGTTTTGCCACTCTGGGCCCTTGATTCACCCCAAATCAGGCCAAGAGACACTTGTGACACAAAGTCCAAGAACTGCTTTATTCAGCACGCTGGGTGCATGGGGGGGGGTCACTNAGGCCAAGAGACACTTGTGACACAAAGTCCAAGAACTGCTTTATTCAGCACGCTGGGTGCATGGGGGGGGGTCACTCCTCCTAACACACACACACCAGGCATAGAGCAGTTTACAATATATGGTTGCAATTTATGCATATTCATTGTTTTCCCTACAAAAGGTATGGTTATGCAAACTCTTTCTTAGACCTCATTACAATATTAGCATACGCGGAGCGCAGAGGCAGTGCTCTCTGCCGCGGAGGGAAGACTCGAGCACTCAATATGAGTTGTCAGCAAGCTTCGTTTATTAACCACGCGTCTTACACTTTTATAGCCGCTCTAACTAACCTGTCCCCCCCCCCCCCCCTTTTTCCTCCTACATTCTGTTTTTCTACATACACTCAGTCACGGACATCTGGATCGGCTGCCAAGGCCACGCCGTCCTTGGGACTTCGTTGTATTGCTAGCCATATCTCAACACCACTGTTCTGCTGTTACAGCACCCTTTCCCAGCGCAGGCATGTCAGCATGACCTTGCTTATTTAACCATTCTTGAACGCATTCCTCAACAGCTCTCTGGTGGTCACGCTGAGGAAGGCTTGGTGATCATTTTGATGAAGGCTAAACATCTTCCTCACTTTGCTCTTTTCACCTTTCTTTCCTAGGTATGTGCAGTCTCTTTCTAGGTGTTTCAGCATTTTCTTCACTGGATCTAGCAGGCTTTTGTTCCTTATCTCTTGCCAAGTTATTCAGCTAGCTTCTACATTGGTTACAATGTATCTTATTCTAGCCTCAGTATACCCAGGAATGCCCAAGTGCAATGATTTTAACCTTTTCACCTTCCTGACATCATCAAAACAGACAATGTGGACCTGCCTACATCTCAGAGCGAGTTCATAACTTTTTGCAGCAATGGGGTGTGTCGCACAATACAGTGGGGCATTCCGCACTCTCCCACAGGGTAAGCTATTGTTGAGCGTACCCATAGAACCTTAAAGACAATGCTTGAAAAACAAAAGAAGGGGGAGTTGGGGTGCCCTTACAACAGACTAGCTAAAGTCCTGTATGTCCTCAATTTTTTTAAATAGGGACAAGACTGGACAGACTGCATGCAAGAGACAGTGTTCCTCAAACACAAATTCTCGTCTAAGACCTCCAGTAATGGCGAAGGGCTTACTAACTGGACAATGGAAAGTACCCCTGGACTTAATAACATGGAGAAGGGGTTATGCCTGTGTCTCCACAGGCCACCATGTGAAGTGGGTTCCATCACAGTGGGTGCAACCTTTTGTCACAGCGTCCTGATCCCATGTGTATATCGTAGCTATGTTACAAGTATATGTTACACCTTTTGAAAAGTTGTTGTCATTGTTATTAATGTTTTAGGAGTAGTTTAGGTTTTTCTTAGTAGGTTGTCATTGCTTAAACAATGGGGAGATGTGGAATATGGGGTTCCATTTGTTAAAGTGGCTAAGGCTTATGCTCACCAGAAGGCCCTGTGGAAAAGGCGCAGCTGCAGGCTGGACTGTTGGAGGTTGGTTGAGGAGTGAGAGGCAGTTGTGAGTGAGGAGAGAGTCAGCTGAGTGACAGTTGGAAGTGAGATTGTGATTGGCTGGAGGAGCGTGTGAACAGCATATGAACAGGAAACTGACTGGGTGATAGGACATGTGGACAGCAGCACTGCAGCTGTGCCAGCCAATGGGTGCCTTTCTTCTGTTAAGTTCTGTTATGCTTCGGCTTGGTTTCAGTTGTGTTCGGTTGAGATTAAGGGTATAAAGAGGGTGTGATTTCTGGCAATAAACAGGTCTTCTTTGAACATACAACGGGGTCTGTCATCTTTGTTCCCCATTGCTACACCCTCCTTTACTGAACAAACTCAAGTCTGTCTTACCTGCCTCTGATGCACATAACAAGTAGTAACTTTATTCATCTTGTATCATCATGGTGACACAATTGCCATTCTTATAAAGCATGTTTTGCTGTCCTAACTTCTTAAATGAACATAGCTTCTTAAAGAAGAAAAATAGCTATCATTCTTCAGAAAATCTTCTACTAGCATTTTGCTAAAGATTCTAGGAATAGAGATTTGACTGCCCAACACCATATAAGTGGTAATACACATGAAAAAAAAAATAACCTGTAATGAGAAGTCACATTTATTTGCTATTAAATCACATGAATGCAACAGTAAAACCCCAAGCCCAGCCACAGAGCCACTGTTCATCTAACTAGATAACAAACCCTTTCCTAGGTCTACTGGTCTACAGCCATGACTATTTACCACTGACAAGTATTTGCCAAACAACTGGACTGAACTCTTAGAAAAACAATCAAGTAAACCCCCACACACACCACATACTCAGTGAAGAAGGCAAGAATTTGTGAGGCATAAGCAAGCCAAAGTGCCCTTTCAAGACCATCTCCACTTTGAGTGAGAACATATTCACCATACAATGCAGAGAAAGAAGGAAACAAACTTCCAATATTTTTGTGTTCAGGTCCCAAGTAAATAGCTAAGATACAAAAGGGGAACGTCTGGAAAAACATAGCTTCTAAGAGGCAGCATCTATTTTTATTAATCCATCTCCTGTATGTGGTACAGTTAAGAAGTCTGTTCCTGCAATTGTATATGATGTGGCAGTAATCTAACTACTAGCTTTACCTCTGCAGCTGGGAGCATCTCTACCAAAGTACTGTACAGGGATGTAATTCTCATTAAGAGACAAACAGCAAATTCTATTGAAGATGCTGACTGAAATCCTACTTCCAAAAAAAAGAAGAAAATTATTCTC
>VYZQ01021342.1:0-24130 GCA_013400655.1 Mystacornis crossleyi
TTTTTTCACTTCAGTGTTCCTTTGCTTTTAATATAATTAATTGTTCATTCTTTAAAACTGTCTCCTGAATGAATTACTTCGTAGACACAGTGGGTACTTGAAAAGTCCCTTAATATTTCCAACATTTCTAATGAGTAGAATTTTCTGCATTAACCTTTCCCCATCACTGGCTCAGAAATTTAAACTAAACTAGGCCAGGGCAAGACATATAGAGCTTGGCAGTCTTCAAATCTCTGGTGAACTATTTCAGGGAGTGCTAATTACGATGCAATAGTGAGAACAGGACCTGCTCATCACTGCTGAAGCACAAGTCAGCATTTGTAAATGGTTCACCCTGACAGCTGTCTGCTATCTGCACTCCAAAGAGTCCCTTTTAAGGTACTAAAACGTGTCCAATAGGAAACCATTTTCCCTTTTCCCACCTTAACAGTTAAATGCATTAGTCTTGTTTGCCCTGCCCGCACAGCTGGTTAATATGGTGGTACATACGCTTACCAGAGCTGGTTAAGCTTACCATATGCTTAACTCATTCATCAACAAGCAAGGGAAATACAAAACCAAATGTTACAATAGGCACCTAGGAATAGTCCACCCCTACAACATCCTTAACCATATTGTTGGACTAGTTCATATTGCTATTTCCTTTCTTTCTATGCTGTGATTTTTATGTCTCTCACACACATTGCTGATACATGCTAAAAGAAAAATTAAAATTCTTTATTTTATATATTATTTACTCTCTGGAAAGAAAAGTCCTTTTTTTTTTTAGCTAGATTAAAAAAATCATCAGCAGAGTTACAGCTGAATCAAGCTTAGTTAAAAAGACAACTAATTACTGAAGACTTTACAGTTAATAGTGATGACATGAAAAGTGCCATTCTAGAGGAACTGCAAAAGAAAAAAAACATGCTAATCTTAAGCAGTATCAGTCAATGACTAAGTGGTATCTCATATCCATTAAAGAGGGAGGTAGCTCATAATATTTAACTGAGGAATGATTAAACTAACAATGAAATGTTAGATTGAATTTTCTGTGATTGGAAAAACTTTTAACTGGAAGCAAACCAATTCACTATACAGTAAATTGAATGATCAAAGGGGAAAATTAATTGTTTTAATGGTCATGATATATGGAATTTCATTGATCTTTTTGTTCTTGTTTTTGTTTTGAATATATACCTTATTTTTCTGACAATGTCTGATATACTGAATAAGAGACCATCCTTCCATCTGTAAAATAAATACTGTGAAAAAGAAGTATGAATTTAAAGTGTATTCCACCATTGCCTTTCCTTGCTACTAAACAGAAATGAACAGTCTTTCATCTTGAATATCACTGGTCACTGAAGCTACAAAAATAAACTTTGTGTTTCACTTATATATCTTGCAAGTTAACTCAGAAACATATGGAGTTCTTTACAAGAAGAAATGACTGCAGAGCTTTGACTGTCATGGTTATTATGTTTTCCGTACAAGCTTCTCCTGGAAAATGGAAGAAAAGGTCCCTGGCTGAAGTAGACGCTGCGGTGCGGCTGCCCAAGGCCCACCGCGTCCGACTGCAGGCGCCCTGGTGCCCTGTAGCAGCACAGTGGGCTCTGCAGTGCCCTCCTAAGCGGCAAGCTGCCACCCGATGAAGCAGAGTGTCGCCCAGGGGCAAAGAACTGAGAGAGGGGTCTCTGTATGAGTTCCAGGAGCTTCATTCTCTGGAAGGGTTCAGTGACAAAGACCAGGATCCCAGCGGCCGCAGGGATTCTCACACAGGGGGAGGGCTAGCTCAGGAGCCAATGGGAAGGGAGTAAAGGGGTGGATTTGAGGGAGATTGACAGGGTAACGACCAACCAGGTGATCCCAGGGGAGGGATTAAGGGATACAGTCCAATGGCACACGGAGTGAGGGAGAACTTTCCAGAGGAAAGGGTGTGCCATGGAGGGATTGACAGGGATTCCTTGCCCAAGGGGTGGGGGGATGGGTGGAGAGGGAAAGGCAGTCTCCACCTAGGAGGCGGGGGAAGGGGTTTGGCCAACTTAGGGGTAAAACACAGCTCAAGGGAAGGGGTAGCCACAGTAACAGGGGTACAGAAATACAACTTATAACTACAAAGTGGGCTAACACAGAACTCAAAGGAACAACTTAAGTTATAACAGGAGCACCCTCTAACTGATTCCAGCTGTCCCCCAGCTTGCCCCCAAGCTGGGGTACTGCAACACCTGGCTGCATCTGCCAAACTTCAATATATGTTTATAGCATGCAGCATAGCATAATTTGCAACACAAAAGAAGAAAAAATAGAGGTGAAGATATTGTGCAAGATGACAGAATGAAAAAGAAGTTTGAAGCTATATATCCTTTACAAGTGGGAAAGTAAAAGAACAAGCAAGAAAACTGAGATTTCAGAAATTCCTGATTTTGACCTAGTTCTATTTCCATCAAATCCTTTGCTGGAAGTCTGAATGACAATGAAAGGAAACAAATAATAAGCACTTAAAGTATAACACGGTGATTGGCATGGAGAAAACATGGATCAGCAGGGATCAATTGTTCTCTGCCTTTTTTAATCAAAAATCCATAAATATCAAATGAAGCCATTTTATTTCAGGTTTTTAAAAAAACTAAAAAGCTATTATTTCTTCATACAATTAATAGTTAAGTTATATTTTTACTATGGGATGCTGAAGGTGCAAATTCTTTATGACTGGCCAACATCACAGCAGAAAGTGTATCAGGACTATTAAGCATAAAAACGGCTCTCACTTCAAGCACTCACTCTCACCCCTGTTATAAATTGTGGAGGTCTGGGAAACTATTTCAGTAAAATATTATCATCTGATTGCCTGTATCGTTTATCACTCACTACTATCAGCCACTATTCTTCCAGAATTTAGTATTTGCCAGTTCTGGAGACAGAAGCCTAAGAAAGGAATTTCAGCCTGATTTACGTAACTGTCATATGCTCCTGAAAATAAATAAGAAGACAATGCCTTTCTCAGATGACCATTTTTTTTATTAAAAGTTATCAGACATTTATTTAGAAAAAAATATATGCTCAAATTTCATTATTTTTTAGTGTGTTTGGGCAACACAAAACACTTAATGCCTGCCACTTAAATTACTTTCAATCATATTCTAACAGACTGCAAACTGAGAATCGAAGACACTTGGTGTTCCTGCAGTCAGAAATAAGAATGAACTGCAATTTTACATGTGCATAATGTCACCAGCTGCTTGAAGAATTAGGAAAAAAGAAAAAGGAACACCTTATTCCATCAACTTCAGGACAATCTGTTCTGGAATGCAAAAGATTTCTCTGGCCTGGAGAACTAAATTTCCCCTTTGTGTTTTAAGTGTACATATCACCAAAAAATTGTTCCATTCCAGACACGTAGAAATAATGTAATTGAAATGGCTAGTGCCCTTGTAATACATATCAAGTAATTTACTTTTTTTTACGTTATGATCCACAGTTTTGTCTGATGTAAGGTGTCAAAAAGAGTAGAATTACACTGTCAAACCATTATCAATAAATTATTTGGACTTACAATATGGAGAATAGTTTAGTTGTGCTCTTGTCAGGAGATGGAAGTAAAAGCAGCCTGGTGAATCCACAGTGGCAGATCAATTTTAGAAATGAATGCTTTGAGAAGTTATACTGTGCTAATGTAATGATAGATGAATGACTAATTTCAGATTTCAATGAAGTTCTGCATAAAAATTTCAACTGGTCTGAATTTTCTGATTATTTTAATTATTTTAATTTAAAACATTTCAGCAAAACAATATCAATTATGAAAACCTTCTGAAGAAGCACAGACAGAATATTTCCAAGCTTCTCCTTGTTTCATGACAGCTCAAGTGCCACACCACCAAAGAACTAAACCGAGTCAATTCTGTTAAATAGAAGATGACCAATTCATGACCCCGAAATCAAGTGGCAAGAACTGATTCCCATCCGTGCTTGTTAAAGCTGGTCTTGTGTAAGGCAAATTGCCCATGTGTGTCCTGAAAAGCACTCTGTCTCGAATCTCCCCTGGGTCCTTTGTGCTCTATTTGACAAAATTAGTATTTTTTTCTGGAAATGTGGGACATGAGGTTTTATGGGTTACTTGAGTATACAATGCTCTTGAGAGAGAGCTGGAGGGCTGCCTAAGGGAGAAAAAGCCAAGACTGGTGGCATTTTTTCAGTACCCGTCTGGGTAACCTGGGATTAAACTGCTGGGATGGAGACCTTGACAAACCTGCTCTGACTTACCAACTTGATATACTTTAGCCTTGGACCTGTCATGTCACTACAGATTTGTTCAGCTGTAGTGGGCTGACCCTGGCTGGATGCCAGACACCCATCAAAACTTCTCTATCACTCCCTTCCTCAGCTGGTCAGGGGAGAGGAAATATAATGAGGGGTTCATGAGTTGAGACAAGGGCAGGGGAGATTACTCACCAAATACCATCATGGGCAAATCAGACTTAAATTAGAGATATTGAAGTTATTACCAACAAAATCAGAGCTGGATAATGAGAAGTAAAATAAGGCCTTAAAAACACCTTCCCCCCCACCCCTCCCTCTTTCTCAGGTCTACCTCCTCTCCCCAGCAGTGCAGGGATACAAGGAATGGAGGTTACAGTCAGTTCATCAGTTTGTTTCTGCGCAGGGAGAGGAGTCCTTCCCCTGTTCCAACATGAGGTCTCTCCCATGGGAGACAGTTGAATTTCTCCAACGTGAGTCCATCCCATGGGCAACAGTCCTCCCCAAAATGCTCCAGTGTGGGTCACTCTTCCATGAGGTGAGTGACCTCACCTCAGTCCTTCAGACACAGCCTGCTCCAAACTCGGTCCCCCATGGCATCAAAAGTTCTACCATGAAACCTGCTCCACTGTGGGCTCCTTTCCCCATGGGTCTGTGGGTCCCTGCCAGGACCCTGCTCCAGCATGAACACTCCATCCCCCCACCCCTCCCCCCCCCAGGTTCACAGTCTCCTCGGAGACATCCACCTGCTCTGGCGTGGGTCTCCTCCATGGGATGCAGGTGGATTTCTGCATCCCTGTTGATCTCCATGGGCTGCACGGGCTCAGCTGCCTCACCATGGGCTTCAACTCAGACTGCAGAGGAATCTCAGCTCCAGTGCCTGGAACACCTCCTGCTCCTCCTTCTCCATTGCCCTTGGTGTCTGCAGAGTTGTTCCTCTCACATGTTCTCACTCCCCTCTCCTCTGGCTGCACAAAATACCTCTTTTTTCCTTCTTTTTAAATATGTTAGCACAGAGGCGTTACCACCATTTCTGATTGGCCCAGTCTAGACCAGAGGCACATCATCTTGGAGTTTGCAGGGGTTGGCTCTGTCGGACAAGGAGGAAGCTTCTGGCACCTTCTCACAGAAGCCATCCCTGTAACCCTGCTACAATCAAAACCTGGTCACACAAACTCAGTACATTAGCAGTGTAGGGTGGCTGGCCATCATTAACATTGCTCTAATTTTCTTGCATGGGTGCTGTGGGAGCAGACTCTGGTTGCCACTGTCCCATTTGCCTTGCTCTCACCCTTGGCTTCCCACTTCCTTTCCCTTGGAGAGCAGATGACTCCTGCTGCTATTTGACAGTAGGTCCCCTGTAGCCCTTCCACTACTACCAGAACCTTGCCGTGCAAATCCAATACGTGACTCTTAACACAAGGGTAGGGTGAAGCCAGTCCTGGCTATTTCTGGCATTTTCAAGGTATCAGTTCCTGGATGTACAGTAAGAAATGTAGAGGCTGTTAGAGCACAAATCTGAATTAGGGATACACAGGTTTCTAATTTTTATCACTAAGGTGGTATTCTAAGGTGATAATTTACCACGGTGAATCCCATCACCATGATTCAAAAGGCTTTAGTTTTTTGGATGATCTGAAGCTCCAAAAGTGTTCATCTCCCAGTTCTCCTTTGGTTTGCTGGTGCTGACACTGAGCTAAGAGTCAGGAAGGCCCTGAATGGATTGAAAACACACTGAGTTCTTCCCACTGAGTGATTCCTCATACAGAAGAATGTTTGTATAGTGCAAAATGCTGGATGAGTGCCACTGATCCATCAATCCTATCATCGTAGCTGGTTACTAGATAGGTGAAATTACCTACAGCGCTGTAGATGGACTTGGAATAAATACATAATAAACATGATAATTTCTTTCTTAAATAAAAAGTATTTGAATTCTTTGAATAAATTATTTGGAAAACATTATTACCACATTTCTAATTAAGGTTATAGAGATTTTTCAACACAGTAATTCTTTCTCTTTGGCTAATAGGCATTATTTAGTCAGAGAATAATAATTTTCATTTACATATATACTAATATGCTCTTATATGTAAATATATTATTCATTTTATATATATACTGAAAAGATTAAATGGGATACAGAGAGTTTAACAGATACTGGATCTCAAATCAAAATATGAATTAAAGCTGAAGTCCAAAATCTGGTTTAGTTTCATAAAAAACATGGCTGAGAGAAAATATTGGGTGTTGGACTCAGTGAGATTTTTGGGTCCCTTCCAACTCAAGATATTCTACGATTCTATGGTTTCACACCAAAACTTTGAGAACATTTATATTATATAGTATATAGTCTAAATATTGTGTAGAAATAATATTTTACTGCTTTAATTGTCCGCATATTCTATTTTATAATATTTTACTTCATTTAAATGTCATTGACTTTGTAGTACAAAAATCACTAGTTGTCTTAACATAACCTTTCTTAATTAGTCTGTAAATAACACTTTAATAGCAGTAATCTAATTTAAAATTACATTTTTAAACAGTTAACAAAAGGCACACCATCATTCAAAGTAACAATATTAAAGCTACAATTCCTTAATTCCAGGTAAAGTGAAGAAAAAATGTCTAAAGCCTAATAATATCTAAAATAAAAAGCCTCTGTGGTCATTACCTGAAGAGTACTGGGGTACACTTTTACACTTGACTAAACTAAGGCTTCACTGATATTAAGAGATGTAATATAGTAAGCATAGCCTACGAAAATTAAGATGTTTAGTACAGCAGCCAGTACAAGATTTTGAAAAAAGCCGTGATGTAATAAGGAAAATGTGAGGGTTTTGTGTAGACAGAGCTTTTATCACATCTTTATCGCATTGTAGAGTTTAGTCAGTTCAGATATGCAGTCGCTAAGAATGCACAGAACTGTTACTGAGATACCAGTGCACTGAATTCACATGACACAACTTTACAAATGACATATGTCAAAAGAAAGAAACAGATGACTTTTTTCTGCTGTAATATTTTCCATCAAAAAATGCCATTCCAGCAAAACCAATTCATTCTACAAGGATATCTATTTCATTGACACTTATATCAAAGAACTGTATAAATAATCCACTTCAATAAGGTCAAAGAAATAGATAATTTCGACTTCTATATTAATATATGCAATCATTTTGTCAATAAAATCAAAACAAAATATTTCAGGCCTATCAAGGCAAACTTATTTTAAATTTTCCTGTGCAGAACCTTTTTATAAAGCCAAATGAAATGTTTTAAATTTTTCAGAGTGCTATTTTGAATTCTGTATTTTTAATGCCTTCCGGTTCAGCAAATGCAACTGTCAAATATTAGAAGTGTTGTACTTTAAGAAAATATTACTCTGATGAACTATGTCTAGAGGGGAAAAAATTAAGACTGCAAGAGACCAGTAATAGGATCGCAACTGTTTATAAGGATTTATAATGACTTGTGCTTCCAACTCTTTGATTTGCTTTGAAAACGTTTCTTAGAAAGTGATTTCTCTTTAACATATGACTTGTAAACTTCTTCAGGACCCCCACAACTGAGAGGACCAAAATATTTTATATTAGATAAGAGATAACATTAAACAAAGCAGTAAAGTTAAGTAAAGTCTATCTGTTAGTTAAGAAGTAAAATCTTTTACATCTTAGACTACGAATAAGAAGCACATGAAAATGCAGTACAGACAATTTCTGTACTGCTGTTCCTTCAGGTAATTAAACAGTGTTTTAAGGCCCATTAACTGTTTTTCAACCCTGGTGAAAAAGGTGCTTACTGGTTCACCATCCTTTTTCTTTCTCCCTCAGTGGATTTGGAGACAATTTCAGAAGTTCTGTCCATAAATTACATTACATTTGTAAATTTATTTTTCTCAATCATCATTCACAGAACCCTTTGAATCAGCCTATAAAACCCCTATATTTTAAAGCATTGAATACCAAGTCAATATTCACTGAAGGCAACAGTGATGTACTCCATAAACAACTTCTACAGATTTTGCTGCTTTTTTCAGAATTGAAGCTTTCGTGTAAAAATAAATTCTCACACCCTTTGGCTGTGAAAATATCCTTCATTCCCTAAATCAATAGATTTCTGTCTTGTTCACTCTGCAGTCAAGACAGAATGAACAAACCTGCAGAAGTGTAGATGTCTTTCATCTGGATAGGATTTTAGCTGCAAGGTCAGTATTTGACTCTTTAAATGGTTAGGGCCCAATTTTCAGTTTGTAACCAAGTGCAGAGATTTTGTAACCCAAATCACAGTTTAGTTTCCAGTTATTCCAGCTTCAGCAGTGGTAGATCTGATATTGCCTCCTTCGCAAAGCAACTGCAGGGAACAACAGTCTCACCACCTTGAGCAGCAGCCCAGGGAGCAGCTTTTTGCACAGCTTGTGCTGCTCCTGCATTAGGGCCAGTCTGGCAGGGAGAGACTCAGTTTAGCCTTTTTTGCTGCACAGGTCTGACAAGGGAATTACAGCCTTGTCCCAAGCTTAACAAGACAATTTAACAAATAGATTCCAGATGGCCAAACCTGTATTTTTACACACAGCATCTGACACCTACATGGGATGTTATACCATCCTCCTTTGACCAGATAATAAAATGTTCTCTTTTTTTTTGTTGTTGTTTTACACAGGTAAGTGAAAACCAAATCAAACTGAACTGCATGAAATTAATTTTGTCCTTCGTTCTATGCAGTTCTTAAGTCCCAGCCACAGCTGTCACCGGTTTTACAATGTTAAAAACTCACTGACCTCTCATGGAAAATACTGACAGACATTCAATAGTGGGAAACAATCTGCTCCCTCCTGAATTATAATGACAAACATCTTCCACTCTACACTGGTGGAAACACTGATTAATACAATTTTGCTTATGTTTCACGTTTGGGATAAAAATATTTTTTATAGATTTTCTTGTAAAAGAAGAGAGGCTCTATTGACAAAGATAAATGTCTAATATTATTGGAAGACATCTCTGAAAATACTTAAAGTAGAAAAAATTTGAGAAAAAAAAACAAATGCACTAATAAAATTGTAGAGGAACTTTCTGAGAACACTGTAAAATCAAATAATGCTGAGATTTTCTCTTGGATTCCATGTGATGCAGGTAAGTATCTGAAGTGTGATGCAGCACCTCCAAAATTAGCATGTGCTTATGATGTATGAGTGCTCCAGCCCCATTTATTCCCATTTTCCAGGAGTGTTTACATCTTGTGGATCTTAATTTTTTTTAGGCACTGCAAATTAACGTAAATTTCTATGGACTGGTGATCCAGGTAGACTTAGGGAAGTGCTCCTGCCCTACAATGAAAGGTGTTTACCCTCATATTGCTGTGCACAAAATCAGTTTTGCTGAAAACTGTGAGAGATGCCAGAAGGATCACTGTGGTAGAAAAAGCACTCGTACACTTAAAAATTTGAACATGTTGAGATTTTAGGTATAAAAATTCATATAAAATATTGTGTCCCATACTAATATTAATAACAATAATAAAAACCCCTACTTTTTGCATAAAGTTATGCTTTTAAGTAAAAGAAGGTATTTTTGTTTCAAGAATTTCATAACATAGTTTTGAAAACCTGTTTTGTTACTGTGTTAGGTTGACCTTGGCCAATGGCCACACACCCACGCAGCCACTCTCTCACTCCTCCTCTTCAACAGGACAGGGGGTGAAAGGAGGACGAAAACCTCATGGTCTGAGGCAAAGACAGAGAGATCCTGTACAAATTAGTGTCACGGATAAAACAGACTTGACTGGAGAAAATTAATTTAAATTCTTTAAATGTAAAATAGATATGGATGGTGAAATACAAATTCCCTCTACCCTTTATTGTCACGCTTTACTTCACTTCCTTCATAAATTTCTGACCTTGCCCCATCATGAGCAGCACAAGGGGGATGGGGAATGGGAGTTATGGTCAGTTCAGAACAATTTCTCTCTGTCACTCTTTCCTCACACTCCCTGCTCCTGCATGAGCTGTATCTCAATCCAGGAGCCTGCTCCAGTGAGGTCTCTCCACTGAGCTGCACCTTCCTTCAGGGAATATCCATCTGCCACAGCATGGGGTCCTCCACAGGCTGCCATGGGGATATCTGCTTCACCATCGTCCTCCATGGGCTGCAGGGGGAGAGCCTGCTTCCCTTCAGCCACCCCATGGACTGCAGGAATATCTCAGCTCTGGCACCTGAAACACTTCCTTCCCTCCTTCTTTACTGACCTTGGTGTCTGTGAGATGGTTTGCCACCATTTTATTTTTTTTTCCTCACTCTTTTCTCTCATAGATTCTGCCATGAAACCTTTTGCCCTTTCTTAAATATGTTTTCCAAAGGCAGCACCAGCACCACTGTTGGAATTGCCTGGAGTGTCCAGCATGGGGAAACCCCTTGCCTTTCTTCATAGAGACGAGCACTTCCACCCTCTACTACCAACTCCTGGGCATCTATGCCCAATAGAGAATCTCACACCTCCTTCCTGAAAAATGGAAAATAGTTTTCAATTAGTGTTTTCAATTAGCATTTCACTTTTTCAGTTAAAACTTCCCAAAAAGAAGTGAGCTGCTTTTATATCATGCTATAACATCCTTCCTTACATTTTAATGTTCAAAAGATTGTTTTTTTCTTCTTCCATCTGCCAAATGAAAGAGCAGATTTTTCTTCTCTGTGATTAAAAGAATCATAAAGTTGTAGTTTAAACCCTCCTATACATTCTATTCTGTATTCTGCAAATGTTTCTAATTAGCTCACTGGCTGAACTGGCAAAATTCATTAAAAGACTGGGATTTTTGGTGTTTTGTTTTCTTAATTGGAGGTCAAAAATCCTTGGAACTGTAACAAACAGAATTAAATGTAGGACATACCTATAAGGCACAAGAAGTATACAGCTCATAGCCTCTGGAATACGTGGATGGAAAAAAAAATTAAAATGCATTTTTAGAAGAAAGAGACATTAGAGGCTATTAGAAACAAGGATTTCACTCTGGCTTAATCAGCAGATAACAATTCTAATAGCACATAAATGATTTTTTCTAAGTACAAGAAGAATTAATAGGCTAGGACTGAACAGAAAGTAAAGAGTACCTGCTGTTCTGTTTATTTTTGTGTCACTAATAACTCCAAAAGTGCCCCATTTTGTGGGACTTAACTCACATATACACTGTTTTACCATTGATGCAATTAAGGAAATTAATTTCAGTGGAGAATGACCCACAAAATAACTCAGTTCTCAGGAATGAAAATGAGAAAATATCTATATATAAGGAAGACAGAGACTAATTCAGGAAGTTTAAAAATTATGAATAAAAAAGAATTCACCTTTCTGTCTCCTCCTGTGCCTGATGGTGCATTACAGACTGTTTTTAGAGTTGAAGAGCTGCAGTAAATGACCTTGAAAACCTAAAGAAAAGTCGTATCAGTTTTTCTTTTAACCATATGTCAAATAGAATCAGTTCCTAATTACAGACCAGGTAAGGAAGTTGCTGTGGCTACAGTATATGCAGAGTCATTAATTTGGGAAGAGATGGTAGCATTTTTTCTGTACTTTTAGTGCGTCTGGAAGATTGCACAGAGGAACTGTAGTCTATAACAACAGTCTCTGCTGTAATAATTCAGCTAATTAATAGCAATCCATTATGTCACTTATACTATATAAAACTTTTCTTTCAGGAGCCAGATGCACTGTTCAATAATCACTCAGAGCAAAAGAGTTTTACACTTTTAAACCCCAGTGCCTAAGTTCTAGCTGATCAGCATTGTATAACTTCAACATCTGTGCACTCCAACTGGTTCCAAACACCTTTTTTAAAAAGCTGCAGGTTTTTTAAGTGCATTTATTTAATTTGAGTTGTAGAGGCAGTTTAGCAGCCACCTTATACTGCTATTTTTAGTCTCACTTTAGATTAAAGCTAACCTTCTTATTCATTCAAGCAAATCTACACCACTGGATTGATTATAAATTGGATTGGTGACAGTAGCTACTGCTTCATTGGCAATGCTGAAGGACTGGAACAGCACAGAGGGCAAAATTGGCAAAGCAGACTTGGATGTGTATTTGTCTTGTTAGGTGCCACTAGCTATTAAAACATCCAACATTTTTACCCCTACAATCCAAAATTTCTTTTTGTCTGGGAAACAATTGAACAGATTTTTGCTCAGTTTACAACTAAGTTTTTGACTTATTTGCAAAATTATTTCACTTACCCACTTGCTCTGATTCAGTAGGCATGCTCAGAACTTCTGATTCTGCATAAATAATGTTAATAAACTACTTCTCAATAATTAATTAGGGTTTGTATAAGAAATATGGGAGATCAGATGAAATTCCTTTCTTTGATCTGGAGTATGAATTTGTACTTTAGTTTCTCACATTCCCCTGCCTTGTAGGCAGCACAGGCAGCAACTTATTTATTCTTTCTCTGCTCTGCTTTATGCAGGCTAAAACAATGGGTTAGCCAGAAAATAAAAATTACTCTGTGGACAGATGATTAGCACAATCGCCAGGGCTCCAGGTCCTCATTAACATCCTTCTTGCTGCAGAGAAGTTTAACAAGAGAGAGTTTGCCACACCATAATACACCTCAAAGAGACATACAGAGTCAAATCATGCATAAAAGCATGTTTCATACAGCTGAAATAAAGATTAAAATTAAAAGAATATAGAAAAAAATTTATTAGGAGAAATGTTGCCAAGACTATCCAGTGTCTGAAGTGGGAATACTGCTGTGCAGCCAGAAAGACCCCTCTCTAAAAAGTTCGATGTCAAATTGTTGGATTAATCAGTTCAGCTGTGGTTGAAGTGGCCCATGATATTTCCTAGTAGCTGGCCTCAGACAGATGACTCCCCAGTGAGCACATGGATTTACCTGAGCCTTATACCTAGGGCCCTGCCTCCTTCTGTGTTTGTAAAGCATGTACCCCCATGCATTTATGGACCTTGTACACATCCATATCGATATATCACCAGGTCCCTGAGGGCACTACCAGGTCTTACTGTCCTTGCCCAGCTCTACCTGCTCCCCACCCCATCCATGGGTCCAGGATCCCCCTTTCAGCCCACACAGGGGTCATCAGTCCCTGCCCAGCTGGGGTGTTTTTCTGCAGTCCTCTCTCTGGCCCTGCCATTCAGAAGAATCTTGAGTTTTCTCTGCACATAATCCATCTCCTGGGTGGACCCTCAGGACCCTACTTCCTTTTTCCCCTTTCTGGTGCCCCTGGCTGGCCTCTTACCCTGTCTCTTCATTTGCCATGCCTAAGGTTATCGATGATCCTGTTACTGGTACCTGCTGTTGCCCACCCTATGGGCCTCCCTGCTTGGAGAGGGACAGCCTGTGATATGGTCACCCTTGGCCCCTGTCCCTCAGGGACCAGCAGTCCCTTGCTGCCATCTTACATATGTATACTATGAGCTAAACTGAGAGTTGTGTAATTCACTAGGGACATTAACATTATATTATCAGACTTAGTAACATTGGACTAAATTCCTGTTAGAATTATAGATCCAGCTGCTTGCTGAACAGTAAGTCCACCAAAGTTCCTCAGGGAGAGCAAAAGAAACTCAACAGAACCTATGTCTTGTTGAAGACAATAGCTGGAAGCGGACTGCAACGAGATTCCTCATTAGGTAGACAATTCACCTGTATGTCAGCAAATCCTTGTTTGGAGAAAAAAGAAAACAGAAAACTCTTTACTCTTGAACTGACAGCATCCAGGCTTAGTACCCTGGGAAAATTGTTTGCGCATTTGTGACACATATCTAAAAGGCAGAAGCTTGTATGCTTCTTTCCAGGCTATATAGCAATGTCTGTTCTATTCCCTCACTTCTTAGTTATCTAAGTGTGAAACCATGTGTTTCAAAGGTCAACTGACAACCCACAACTTTTTCTCTCTTCCGTTTTTTACTGAAAAGAGCACTTAGATTCAGAACCTGTGCAAATATTTATCTTGAGCTGCATTTGGGATGTGTGGCCACCTAACCATGCCCTGGGCTTCAGGACTTATGAACACTGTGCTAGCATCAAGAACAACAGTGAAGTTCCTTGTCTTTGGATAGCTGTCCCTGAAGCTTTGCAGTCAGCTCTGAAAACATCTTGCTTTTCTCTCAGGTATTGGTACGCAATGATAGTTACTCCACCAAACATTTATCCCTTCCCTTCCCTTCCCTTCCCTTCCCTCCTGCTTGCCTGCCTNTTTCATTTTTATGTGTGGCACTAGAAGGATTCTTTTGGCATCCTTTACAATAAAAGCAGTAGAACTGGCAGTTAAACAAGCAGCTTGTTCCTCTAGAATATTTGGTTGTCCCCTTAGTAACTAAGACAATCTCACAAACTCTGCAGTAGCCTCGCTCAAGTCATTAGAAGTGTCAAAAGGTACCAGTTAGGAAAAAAAAGCCATGTGGACTAAAATCTCAGACATATTCAGGCATACACCTACCTAAAGGTCAAGTTTCACTACAATTCCTATAATCAGTGCTGCCTCATTGCTTGAAATCACGTTTCTGCTGCCAGACATATGCAAAGCCAGTGCTGTCTTCAGTCAGTAAGCAGCTCAGAGCTCAGCTCAACCTGAAGCTTACACAGTCCTCCAAACCATTTTTGCCAGCAGCCTGAATCAATAGCAGGTATTGAATACCTGCTAAAGAATCTTCCTAAAGCACTATCAGATATCTGATTGTGTTACCCCAGAAAATTTATGTATCTAAAACATAAAAATTTTCCACTGCAATTGTGAAAACAAGGTAAGATTCCTGCCTAACCAGAGCTAGTCAAATGATGGAACTGTTCTTTCCCTTCAGTTCAGCACTGGCTTGTGTATGGCAATTGCCTTCTGAAAAATCTTGGCTAATGTATGTACCTTGTGGCAACAGACATCTAGGTCATTGCAAAGCTAAAAAGCCTTCAAAGACCTGGACCTACAATATTATTTCCCCTAGATTTTTTTTTCAGGTACGTTTCACTCGTTATCTGAGCTTCACTTGCGAGCACAGGAAATTATCATGTTCACTGAAGTTTCTGAAGCTCGAGATCTTTGTTACAATACAGTTCAAAATTTGGTTCAGAATTATGTTTTGTGACCTCCATTGACCATGGCTACATCCTGACTGACAAATGGAGCAGCTACTGTTATGGTTTAAACCCAGCCAGCAAGTAAGCCCCATGCAGCCACTCATTCCCTTTAACACCAGCAGGATGGGGGAGAGAATTGAAAAAGTGAGAAAATTCATGGGTTGAGATAAAGACAATTTAATAGGTCAAGCAAAAGCCACACAAGCTAGAATAGAAAAACAAGGAATTAACCCACCACTTCCCACTGGCAGAGAGGTGTTCAGCCACCTCCAGGAAAGTCAGTCTCTGTCACACATAATGGTGAATTGGGAAGACAAATGCCATCACTGCAAGCATGCTCTCTCTCACTTAATTTTTCTTCACACAGCTTTGTATGCTGAGCATGATGCCATATGGTATGAAATATTCCTTTGGTCATTTGGGTCAGGCTGTCCTGGCTGTGTCCCCTCCGAGCTCCTTGTGCACCCCCAGCTCTCGGTGGGGTGAGGTGAGAGGTAGAAAAAGCTTTGATGCTTTGTAAGTGCTGCTCAGGAATAACAAAAACATCCCTGTGTTATCAACACTGTTTCCATCATAAATCAAGAACAGAGCCTCATACTAGCTACTATGAATAAAATTAAGTTTATTCCAACCAAAACTAGCACAGTTACTTATGTTAAATGTTTTAGACATCTCGGTCATTCCACTTAGTTTTTACAGTTAACGTAGGTCTACAGATCTTCTGGAGCTCCTCTACTCAAATATAAAACATGTACATTCTGATGCTAAAAATACACTGCAGTTTGTTGTGGTACTCCAGTTAGGTAAAGAGAACACAGTGGCCCTTATTGTCATTTACTGCTGTTTGTTTGAAAGTTTCCTGGCATTTTACAGGCAAGAGAGAAAGTAATGAAACTTATTTTCTGACAGATCTGCAGTTTTAGGAGATTTTTGGTTTAAAAAAAATATTTGTCCTTTGTAAAAGAAAGTATAATCATACATCTTTTCTACTCCGCTTTGACTATTGGTTTCAATATAGACAATGAAGAATACAGATGTGGCAGCAACTTGCAAGTTACTAAATTTTTTCTTTTGTTTTCAAGCTTGCATTTTTGTAGATCAGTCCTTAATGAAACTCAGGAACTGCTTGTCAATCAATAGATGCATCATATCAAGAAGGAAACATTTTAAGAAATGCTGTATATTAATAAAGTCATGGGTTGCATAAGTTTCCAGAAAAGATTGGTATAAGAAGAAAATGCTGTTCTGCTAGCAAGTCTTAAAATAATTTTACCTTACCAGATATCCTCCGTGAATTGTGAATATTTAAAACTCCTTTAGAAATCTAGGGTTTTTTTTCATTTAGGGACTGGGTAAATTACAGAGTAGAGTACTCTCAATTTACTAAATATCTGATAATTGTATCTCATCTGATTAAGCACCATTGTTTCATGGTTTTGTGTTCCATTTTCAATGTATAATATGATCAATGAATTCCTCTTTTAAAATCATTTGATACATTGACAAAAAAATGAAAAATAGTTTGTTTTAAAACTGGATGATAATATTTAAGTTTAAACAGATAGAGAATATCAGAAGAGAGGGTGGAAGAGTGGCAAAGTTGACCAGGCGCAGTTTGGTTGTTGATGCTGTGTTTAATAGCACTCTCAGTTTTAAATTCTGACAACCAAAGATTCTGCCTGTAAGTCACTCATTATTTTTAACATGAACAGATATAAACAAGTGAAAGCCTAAGTTCAAAAGTAGGTCAGTGCTATTTACCTGTAGGTGGCAGAAAATGGTATTGTAAATCTTATACTTTAGTTGACTTAGCATGATGACTTTGTGTCAAAATGTAATGGGTTTTGTGAGCTACTTGGATTTTAAGGTATATTCCTAAGCTTTGTTTCCCTGTTTTTGCTTTGTCCTCAGAAAAAGTTTTACTGTGCGTGTGAGTGTCTCCGTACGAAGTCAGGCAGAAAGTACAAATCAATGACTTTGAAACAGCAGCAGTCTCTCATGAAAACAACAGGACCTGGGGACATATAAGTCTCTAAAGACACACAATCGTCTTCAAGCACTGCACAGAATTCTTTAATGCTTGTTCACTGCAGTTATACACTTCAGAGGATGACTGGAAAGAATGATTTGGTGAATGGAGCTTAGACTTACTAAATAGACTGGTAAAACCAGAAATTTTAAGTTCATATAGATGGTAATGTCAAAATTGTAAGTTCTTAGGCAGAATGTATAATATTGACTTGAAAGTTATTTGGCATGCTTCCTAGGACCATGCACTCCTGTAGGATATTAAAGAAATTAAAACTAAGTAATTTATAAAATAGATTGCAAATTAAAAAAAAAAAAAAAAAACAGAATGGTCATTATTCTAGACATTATGAAATCAATGTAAAGTATTCCAACACAAACCTGCCCTAAACCTTTCAACCTCAGTGTTTTGTAGATGTTCCCAGAGCATCGACTGAGACTTTACCTTCTCAATAAATTAAAACATTATTAAAGCCGCACTAATTATCTGTGTGCTTTCCATTGCAAATCAAGAGATTATACTCTTTAAAGCAAAATAGCAAAATGTCACTTTGCTGTGTCAGGATAACAGTCTTCATTACGTTCTAGCCCTATTTTTTTTTTTTTTAATGGGAAGGTATAGCAATTTTTGCTAATGTTAATAGGCAGTGGAGAGACTTAAAATAAGAATGTACCCTAAGGATATGGATTAAAGAACAAGCTCATGCATTTTTTACCCTGAGGAGGTGTTTGGTTTGTGGGTCACTGATTCAGTAAGACTAAGATAGAAAGAGGTGACCTGAACACCACATCTTTAAATAGGTATAGAGAGAGGTTGAAGGGGAGCTGTAACCTTTACAACACTAGCTCCTATATACAAATTGTATTAACAAAACTGCTTCCTGAAGCTGATGGCATTCAGTGTCTTTGCTGTATCAACACATTTGCCTTCCAAAATAGCTGGAATTTTGGTCTCTAGCAATGAACCAGACTTTTTGTTTGGTTTTTTTTCTGCCCAAAGGATGGTTTAAAAGGCTAAGGAGAAAACAACTGCCACACTGCTGCCAAGAATATTAATTTACTATGGCTGAAGTGAGCACTGGGGCCTTCATGTCCTCGGCATGCTTCCCACAGCTCTCTTCTAGGAGCAAGAGTAGGATTTTACTCACAAGTATCTTAAAGATTTCTATAGACTTCAGTGAGAAGAAAGTTAAAAGCTTTTCTTTTTGCCACCTTTTAAATTAAACTTTTTTCCAACTTGGGAAATTGGCATTTCTTCCCTTGTCCATTAACTTGCTCAGGTTTCTGAAAAGCTACTTGTGAAAATATGACCATAAGCTCTCCTCTTGTTCCCTTATGGCCTCATGGGATATAAGAGAAAGTCTGTGAATGGTCTTGTGAGATATTCCTTCCTTAATAACCCTGCTTTGGGAGCAGACAGGCAATAAACAAAATTGAAACTTACCTATGGCCATTTTAGATTTCTGGAGCCTCTTAATCAAGACACATAACCATCTTTTTAAGAAAAACTGATGATTTATTCATTATGATCTTTTTTTTTTTTTGGAGGAGAAAAATGGCTGGAAAACAAGAGAAGCTAAATCCCAGAATCACAGAACCAGAGAATATTCTGATTTGGAAGGGACCCACAAGGACTATCAAAGTCCAACTCCTGGCCCTGCACAGGACGACCCCAAGAATCACACCATGTGCCCAAGAGTATTGTCCAAACCCTCCCTGAACTGTCAGGTGCTGTGACCATTTCCCTGGAGACCCTATTCCAGTGCTCAACCACCCTCTTTGTGAAGAACCTTTTTCTCATATCCAACCTAAACCTCCCCTGACACAACCTCATGCTGTTCCCTGATCACCAGAGAGAAGAGATCAGTGTCTGCTCCTCCTCTTTTCCTTGTAAGGAAGCTTTATACTGCGGTGAGGTCTCCCATCAGTCTCCTCTTTTCCAGGCTGAACAAGCCTAGTGACATCAGATAGTCTTTGTACAACTTTCAAATGTTGTGTATGTTGTTTGCCTTTCCTTCTCTACTTTCCAGTTTGCCCTATTTTCTGTCTTTCAGGCAGAAAAGAANTGTGAGTATCCAAGTATAAAAGCCAGTGCCCCCAGCACTCGAGGTGAGGCTGTCCCAGTGCAGAGCAGAGGGGACAATCCCCTCCCTTGCCCGGCTGGCGATGCTGTGCCTGATGCCCCCCAGGACAGGGTTGGCCCTCCTGGCTGCCAGGGCACTGCTAACTCAAACTCAACTTTATGTTGACCAGTACCCTCAGGTCCCCTTCTGTGGTGCCGCTCTCCAGCTTCTTGTTCCCCAGTCTGTACATTCAGGGTTGTCCCATCCCAGGTGCAGAATCCAGCATTTGTCTTTGTTAAACTTCACACAGCTGGTGATGGCCCATCCCTCTAATTTGCTGAGGTCTCTCTGCAGGGCCTCCATGCCTTCAAGGCAGTCAACAGCTCCTCCCAATTTACTATCACCAGCAAACTTACTTAGTATCCCTTCAAGTCCTGCGTCCAAGTCATTGATGAATCTTGCTGTCTTTTCCTGATCTTGACAACATAATATTAGGGGTGCTAACTTACCTCCTCTACAGTAGAAACAGTGGTTCATGTAGCATTTTGGAAGTCATCCCCTCAGCAGTATTGGAGATCTCTCTCCAACTACAATTGAGACTCTGAAGCCCCTTGAGTACAGTCATCAGCAAATTAGTGGTTGACAGAGCTTATTCTGGAACACTGGTTAGAAAAACCCAAATCAAACCACAACACCCTGCTAGTTATGAGGAATTCAAGCAATAGCTTTTGGACACTAAAAGATAAGAGAATAAAAAATGAAATATTGAAGTAATTAATCACTGTAGCTGCAAAACATTGGGTTTTTATTCACAGAGAACTGGGATTACTTTGATGAACAGAAGTATCCCTAGAACACTTAATTAAGCAATCTAGTCTCATCTTCTCCACTTATCTAATTCAAAATTTGACCAATTTTTCTCACTGTCTCAGTAATTTCTTTTGATAGTGGTCTATAAATAATTTTATACGAAGTAAATCAGTTTCAGCGTAAGTTATACAAACAACTCATTATCTCTTACATCCCAGTTGGTAGCTGCTATAAGGAAGAAAAAGGCTTCAGAGATGAGACAAAGATAATCTTTCTACTGGGTCTCCAACATCCCATTCTAGTAGGATAACAACTAAGTTGGAAGTGGGAGATCACCTCCATATTTCTGGTGTGGCATGAGGTCTATAACATTAAAACTTAACCTTGTAGACCTAAACTTTTGCTTTTGCTAGAAATTTCATGGGAGAGGAAAAAAAAGTGTCATAGACCATTAGATATTTAAATGAGTTAATGATCAAGAAACAAAGTTTGGAATGAACCTGATATTTTTTTTCATTCATTCTTTCTAGCTCTTCCTGAAAAATTTTTATACAAACATGACTTATATTGCCAGTACTCATCATTCTCATTTTCCAGAGGGAGAAAAAGTCCTTTATTTTCCTGTATTACATTAGCATTCATAAAATCTGGTATTTTTAGGTCAATTTTACTTAGATATTTATATAGTTTCAACTTTTTTTTTTTTTCTTAGGAAACCTTTAAGTACTGCGCTTCACATTTGGACTACAAAGTGGTGAATATTATGGTCTTTTTCTGTGTCTCATATCAATGAATTCCATTATTTTATTTTAATCTCCAAAAATGTGATGACTTACCAGCTTTCTCATGATGACAGGTAGTTAAATTCTGAAGGTCAGAATAACTATGACCCTGCTCAGTCAACAACTGGAAAACACTAGATGAAGCATTAAATGTGAGTCAGTGTTCTTCCTTCAAGGAGCTGTTGCCAAGAGCACAACCACGGGTGTAGGTATTTATTATGTTCAGGCTTCAGTAAGCTTCATCATGATAATTAATTCATGAGATAAGGAAGGTATACATGATTAAGGTCATTCCATCACCAAACAAAAAGTGAAAATTGTCTCTTAGCCCTGGTGTTTGTGCTATTTATAAGTCCAAGTTCAGAGGGGAGTCTAGAAACCAAAGGCTGCTTTGATGATTTGTGCGACATGTCTTCAAATGAAGAAGCAAATATGATGGAAAGATCCCTAGGGGGTTTCTTCTGCCTGCAGGCATAAACTCTTTTTTCCTTGGATTTAATTTCAATTAACTCCTCGTCAGCTATGTGCTGAGCTCAGCAAGACACCAAACCAGTCAGCAGTCTCCATAAATTGTGACAAATAAATATATTTGAATATAATCTGAATAATTTATCAGAGTCCGTCATATCCTAGCCTTTCTTCAACGATGGTTTGTTAAGCATGGGTATGATGATTCAGTATTACTTTGCATTTTTTTATGGTTATTTATGGTCCCACACAGTGTCTGCAAAAAGATACTTTCTCTAATGTGACTATATTTTGCATCCCTTTTTTCAGTCACAGTGAATGGATCTCTAGATATTTGGTTTATATGTTTTTATGATCCAAATTGTTTTCTTTTCTACCTTTCTTTAGATTTTCTAGGTAAAATCTGAATCAGTGTATCCCCAAGACATGTAAAGCACTTATTACAGGTAGAATCAGCAACTACATCTATATTTATTATTATAAAAGAGTTTGACCCACATGACTAATTTAAATGCAGCCATAAAACAATGTTTATCCACAACAAGGTACATTTTAGAATGCATCTGAAAGTTGTCTGGAGCAGACTGACAAAAGGGACATCTTTAAATGTTACCTGTAGCCATGATCTGATATTAAAACACGTTTTAGGTACTATACCTTGAAAGCCAGCTTCTGTTCTGCTTGCATAGGGTTGTTTGGTATGTCAGAAACTGTGATAAATGACACTATCTAGGCTGAAGATTTCTACAAAAAAAAGTTATCATCTCATCCAAGAATGTGATGATGAGATAAACTTTTTATAAACAAGACCAAAACTAATCAGAAGGGTGTCGGGGTACCTGGTGATCTGAACTTATCCTAGCTGCTTCATGGAATGAGAACTTTGGTAAGTACTCATAGTATAGGAAAGATATCTACCTGAGAAATTACTTCAGAAGTCCTTTTATGGACCTGTCATGTTCCTATAGGCAATGTCCACTCATGAATCTTCCAGAAGTCTGTTAGAAATCATTATGGAATTCCTCAGTATGTGTAGGTTTGGTTTTCTTTCACGGGTTAACACCTGGGAAGGTCCTAAAGAACCTAAATGATATTCAGTTTCTGCTTACATACCAGCAGGACACAGGGAAGTTATTGAGCTAGTTGCAGAGGTACATTATATAGATAGTCCTTTTTAAAAAGACCAAAATGGAAGATGGGAATGATATCTCTACATTCAACAACACTTCATTTTAGTAAGTAGTCTAAAATACCACTTCCCTCCAAACACTAATTTCCTTTCATGATATTCACTGTACAAGTTAACAAAAACCTAATTTTGTAATAGATTAATTATTTCCCAGCATATTTGTTACTATGCATGCTTGTTGCTGCTCAGAAGGTTGAAGGTTTTCCTGCATTTTAAGTATTACAGAGGAACGCGAACAAATAAAGACTGAATTTTTTACTGGTGGTGTGGTTTAAGCCCAGCTGGAAATTAGGCATGGCTGCTCATTCAACCCTCCTCTCTTCCCTCCACCCCAGTGGAACGGAGANACGCTGGGTTTGCAGCTGTATGCCCACAGCTTTTGCTGTGCTGCGGTGTAAGGGTACCTGAACTCCTCACATCAAAAACTGCAGCAAGAGCTGGGGGACAGAAGGGATAGGTCAGTGATAAGTATAACAACAGTTCCAGTTGTGGTGGAGCTGGTTTTGGGCTGTGCTTGTGGGCACACCCAGGTGCCATCACCACTGATTCTCTGGGTGACCTGGGAAGGCCCAGGCAGTCTCTGCACAGATGGGGTGAGGGGCTGGCTTGGGACAACAGGCCAGCTGGAAGGGAGGTGATTGACTGAACCATCACAATTAAATATTGGTAGCCAAGTGGCAGCAGGATCTAGATATTGCTGAACTATGGATACACTTTATTTTGTAAGTCTGGTAGTGCTCAGTATTTTCATTAAAAACAGGATAACGGAATGAAATTATGAGAAAATGTTAAAATTACATTGGTCAGAAAGGGAACTTTGGAAGACATCCTTGGAGCTCAAAATAGTCTTTTGCAACTCACCATGATCATCAGTTTTCTTGATGCTAATGGTACCACCAAACAGCCAGTACTTGCTAGGTAGGCAAGCAGAGGGGAGCAGGATTGCACTAAGAGGTAGATAAAAAGCACTAGTAGCAATAGAAAGGCCTTTGCTCGGTATTAAACATTAATTTCACAGGGCATTTACAAAAATTTTAGAATGAAAATTAGATCATCAAAATACACCAAAAACACTTCAAAAATTTGAATGTCAAGACAGGTTAAAGGAATTTGCCTCTGCTAGAAAAGATTGTGACTGAATTTTCCAGTATAAAATGTTGCTATTAATGAGCACGATCAATTGTTTGTCATGTCCCATAAGAGCAGTACATTAAGTATTCAGCTTAATTTTCAGCAAAGAATTTTTGGATAGATCACAAAAATGTGTTTCTTAACATAAGACTAGACAGAACAGGCTGTTTAATAGGCTACAGAAACAGTATAATTTCAAGACTTAAGTCACGCAAGTTTCTGACATGGACAGCCTGGCTATACTTAAATTGCCCCAAAAGAAGGAGATAAATCTTCTTTCAAGGTGAGGGCTGTTTGCTTTTGTTTTGGCTTCCTCCGCCCTCCATACACC
>VYZQ01021344.1:0-18990 GCA_013400655.1 Mystacornis crossleyi
TGGCCCCACACAGGACCATCCCCCACTCACACCTTGTGCCCAAGAACGCTGTCCAAATGTTGCCTGAACTCTGTCACGGACACTACAAACCCACACTCAGCCTCTCCTCAGGCTCTGACACGCCTGGGAAAGTGAACAACTTCCACAGCGGCAGCAGTGAACAGGCACCCAGGGAACGCAGAGGGTGGGTTCAAAGCAAGCAGGGACTTGACCAAGCGAAAATATGCCAAAAAGTCTGACAGAACCATCAGTATTCCACTTCTCCAAGATGTTTGTTTTGGAAGCCTAAACAATTGCACCTGTGACTCTGTCTGTAACAAAAAAGGAACTCTGAGAGTAAAATAAAAATTGAAGTACCACTAATACCTGAAGAGCAGAGAAGAAACCTTCCTTAGCTTTTCAAAATACGCAATCAGCTTTGAAAACAAGCAGTTTATCCTTACTTTGACAATTAAAAAGGTAGATTAGAAGTGTCATGGAATGCAGAATAATTATTTTCTAATACCAAATCTGCATATTCAACACGTATGTAAAAACTATCTTGTTTCCACAACACAAATAGATCTGTCGTTCACATGATAGAAAATAAGTCTGACCTAATTTTAATGGGTTTGTTTCAGCTCCTATTGCTTCTGCTACTACTGTTACAGCAATGTAAGCATTTACCTCTACTACCACCATCACAGAGATGCAAACATTTACAAACAGTGAGATCTGAAGGACTCAGGATTTCTGCAAAGTCATTTACCACAGGGTTCACCCAGAGCACTGCAGACACAGGCTGATTAACCAAAAATAACCCACATTTCCAGCCAGGGAGCTTCTCCAGCTCGGCTGACAGACCAGGCACACACCCCCTGGTGCCAGCAGATGAGAGGGAATGCCAGGGAAGAGGAGGAAAAGGACACAAGAATGGAAACCACTCACTGGCACGATGCCAGCAGAACTGGGATTTGTCCGGCCCCAAGATTTTCATAAGGAATATTAATTAATTGGAAACATATTTTAGAGAGCAAGACAGGCTGCTTTTTAAAAAGCATTATATTCTTAGTATTGTGTATATATAAATCACATCTGGTACTTCCAAAGAGGTGCGCATATAGTTTTTATTTAGATTTAGTTTTAAAAAAATCACTCATGCAAGTCATAGAATAGACAACACTTCTCACTTTAATGTAAACTAACAAAGGTGTTTCATCACAAAGGTGAGGCCAGAGAAACCCATTTTCCCAGTGTTAGAGACAATGCTTCCCTCTACATATCTGAATCACAGATGAGAGAAAAGAACAAAGAAAATCAAAATAGCATTGTACTTAAGAATTAAAATATTTCTGCATATTCATGCTGCTGGTTTCTCTTTAATCAACACAGCAAAGTAATATTTATTTTGTACATCAGAATATCTTTTTAAGAGTACTTAAATGGAAGCTCTTGTAAGAATACTATGTCTACAAATTATGGTAGCTGGAAAAGAACTGTTTAATTACACCAGTGACAGGGAATAAAGCAAGAACAGTGAACAACATCACACAAATGGGCTTGAGCCCTAAATTCCAGCTTCATACCAGGCTGGAATTTAGACTTCAAATATAACAACAATATTTAGAGAATATGTATTACAAAGACAATAGGACTGTGTTCTAAAGTCATCCTCAGCAATGTTTAACCAGCAATTTTCACTTGATATGCACTGTGAGAAATGCCAAATGTTCCAAGTGTCTACCCTGGATCTCCTAATTATTAATTGCTGTGTGATATTGGCAATAACAGCATCTTTGTAAACCCTTTAGCCATTCCCCTTCCTGCAGGGCTGCACCCTGAGACAATGGGCACCCCTGGCAGAACACACGGGATACAAACCACGGGGCCTTCCCCACTGCAGGGCACAAAGGCAGAGCAGCCAGGGCTGAGCACTGGGAGCTCTCCTTTAATCAGCCCCAAGGGCCGAGCTGCCAATCCATGGAGAGCCCTGGCAGCCCCCAGGAGCAGCCTGTCCACCCTTTCACCTGCAAGGAATCCACTGTCACTGCTAATGGCATGTGGGCAGCTGCCGGAAAGCCAGGAATTAGAACACAGCTTTTATGGCTAAATTTTCCTGAATGCGAAAAATGTTGTTTAAATCGTGTGGGGGAAAGGATTTAACACCCAGTGATTTTCATAACCAGCACGTGATTAAAGAGCTAAAGCAAAAACATTTAAGTGGAAAGCCTCTTGCAAAAATACAATTAAAGGCGTAAAATGAAAGCCTTGAGATTGCTTGCTCTTAAGATGTTTGTGATGGGTATCTGCTTACTCTCCATTCCGAGCTGTACATACACTAAACAATGAGCTTGCTTGTAATAATTATCAGTACTTAATGGTATCTAAACTTCTTAATCCAATTTTACCCAAACAAATCCAATAATTACTCCATATGCTTTTTGATGATTACAATCTCGGGAATCCCAACTGCATAAAAAAGTGTTACGAGCAATTGTAGGTGGATTTTATTAATATAATGAATAGGATCAGTCTAACAGATTTCAATTACAACAATAGCTTTTAAGTACATTTCTATGACATAAGGAAAGAACATGCATAAATGAAAGAAACTGGTTAAGCCACATAATACTGATTTATGGCAGCTTTTTCCTTTCATTCAACTCATTAACATTTCTCTGTATTTCAGAATCCCCCACTCCAGCTCTATAAAACTTGCATTTCTAAAACCTTCGAGGACCAGACATTCCAGAAGAGAAACAGTTAAACCCAGAAATGCATTCTTGGCTGCTACTGTGACAGGATTTATTTACAGCTTCTATTAAACACAGCAGCTCCATTACAAAGTGCTGGATGTGAGGAGAATTTTTGATTATACAATGCCAATGCCTCACTGCGTTAAACATATCATGCCAGCGTATTATTTTTTTCCTTCAGCAATTCGTTCAGGTCATTGTTTGATGGGTTTATGAATTCATTACAGGAAACAGATGGATCCCATAATTCAGAGCTGTTCTCCCAGCCAATCATATGGGCAATTTTTTTCCTCATCTTGCTCCCCCCTCCAAATCAACCTTAATGAAGCCACTTCCTCCATGGCCAGTTCCCTGCACACTGCAGCACATCCACGGCTCCTTGGAGCTCCCTCCAAACACTAAAGGCTTTCCAAATACAGCTGAGCAGGAGCACAATCCCACAGACAGCCCCTCCGAGGTCACGCAGAGCGCCAGGAACTTACCCAAGTCGGGCGAAGACAGCCACAGAACACAGCATTAGAGTGGGCAAACCCACATGTCCTCATCAGTGAGAAACCCATTTTTATTTGCTCANCTCCTTTGTCTCCTAAGTGCTGGGATTTGTTATCCACAGTGACATCTGCTGGCAACAGCAGCGGTGCTCAGAACTATTGCATAAAACCCACTTCTGACATTTTTACACAAAAAAATGTCAAATTTTCTGCCTGGATCATCCCTTCCCCCAGAATCACGAACTTCTGGGAAAAAAAACCTGCAGAAAAGTTACAGTCTAATGCCAAGATAATCCCAAAACTTATTTTCCACATTACTTATAATGGCTTTAATAATGTAACCAGAAGCTGCTGTTTGACATCAAAGCCCACATTGAGTGATGAAAGTAAAAATACACGTGTGATTGTGGCTTTAGAACTTTATCACCATTTATTTAAAGAAATGCCTTGACTTTGAGCCAATTCCTGATGATATCATTTATCTAATATTCAGAACAAATAACATCTTTTCCTGGTTTAACTTCATTTTCCCCCTCCATTTGACCTCCCAGCTGACCACGGTGCAGATTCTTCTGCTTCCTCTTCCAGACGTTTGCTCTTCACTTTCTTCTCTTGTCTTTTATAACATTTCCTTCCTTAGTCTGTCACCATCCCAATTCTAAAATCTCTTCCATAACCCACTTGTCTGACAGACTTCTCACTTCTGCCAACTTGGACCTTCTACACAGAACTTGATTTTTTTTTTTCTTTTTTTTTTTTTGCCAGGCAACTGGAAATCAGTAGGAATTAACAGGAAACTGCAAAGTTCATGGAAAACCTCTAAACCAGTTATTAAGATTTCTCAGCAATAGAAGGTCTTACCTTCTTAACTGCTGGCTTAATGCAAAGGTATGAAATAGAGAAGCATTGAGGACTTCATTCCACACCCGCCTCCACTTTGACTCGAAAGCAATGTACGCACAAACCCAGCTGACCCGACTCCTACCCTGACACTCCTTTGTTCCCCCCTCCCCTCAGACCCAGACATTCACCTCAGTTCAAACAAGTTCCGTCTGTTTGCTCACATTTCCCACTCGTGTCCCACCAGCCAAAGCTCGCTCTATACATCTTAACTATGTAATGGCTGCTGAAATGACATTCTTACTTGATATTGTCATAAGCAAAGTAGGTAAATGTGAGCAAAATGTAAAATTGGTTGAAATGTTCTCTGGGAGAATCAATGGCGTGCTGTCAAAACAGAGTATCTTTCAGAGGAGATTCCACGGGGACTCGATCTGAGCCTACGCTGTTCAATAATTCGTTAACAGCTGGATGATGGACTAGAGAATATCCTTATTAAATCTGCAAATGACACCAAGGTGGAAGAAGGAAGGTGGGGGTGGTCAGATCGCTGTGTGATGGGATCAGAGCTCAGCAGTGATGTACTGGAGAAGTGATGTGACAAAACTACTACAATTCAATAAGGAAAGTCATGTCACTAGGCAGGAGGAATTAAATGCAGAACAGCAAACAACTCGTCCCACAGCAGTTCTGCAGAAAAAGAAGCCATTGTTTAGCAGATCACAAACCAAAGAGGAGGAAAAGATAATCAAGAAGATTGTAAGAAGCCAAGTGGTGTAATGGGATAAACCATTGGGATAAACCAGCAACCCATCCACTCGAGCCTGGCATCACAAAACCTTCCCTGCCTGTACCCGCAGCTGATTCTCTCTCTTCCGGAGGGAGCTGGACCACCTGGAAAGGAAAGGGGAATGTGGAAATGGGAACAGTCAGGGAGAAAGGAACGACCACAGCAGACAGAGGTAAGGGAGTAATCAGTCTACAAGACACTGGGTACACAAATGTTTAAAAAGACACAAAGGAAGAGGATGAAATAATGTGCTCCACCCCACAGTGAATAAGACAAGACTTGCTGGGTTTAAATAGCAGTCAGGGAGATTTAGACTTACATTTCCAACAATAAGGATGATTAAGGATTATCTGCAGACATGATACAGGTTTGGTGATCTTGTCTCAGGGCAAGAGGATGGAATTAACGACCTCTCGAGAACCTTTAGAGCACATTTTCTACCACTCTACATGTAAAACAGAGCTCAAAATCCATCTTACTCAGTTCTCCCACTTCCCTCAGCCATAACAAAGAAATCACTTTTCTCTCGGGCTGATAGTCACAGCACTCCCCCCAGCTTCTGCTGGTTTTTAAATAAGTTTCAGATGTGGCCTTTCTTCACCAGCCCAACTTGCAGAGCCTCTCCATTTTGTTCTTGATTAATGTAAATGTGAGATTGTATCAATCCTGAGTGACATTTTATCCCTTCACCACCATGGTGAATCCTCTGTGTAAGCCCAGCACAGCCCACCCTGAGGCAGAACTTCTGTGCAGCCAACAGTCAGAATCCGACTCTATTTGCAATTTGAACTTTTTTCCTATGAGCTGGAGAAGTTCCTAACAAAAACATAGATCCTTGAGTACTTCAGAGCTCAGACACAAGATTCTGTTTCCCTTTCTGGAACAGCATCTACATTTTCTTTCTTTCAGATCTGTCAGCAGAGAGGGTGACAAATACTTCTTTTGACAGAAAGATACAAAACCTGTTTTGGATGACTCAACATGTATTTTTAAGGTTTTTTTCAATCCTATTCTACATTATTCAGGTTGGTTTCACATGCAGCAATCTTGTGAGGAACACTTGTACTTTCAACAGTTTTAATATTTTCCTCACTGCTTTACTCCATGTTAGCACTGATCATAATTTTAATTTTAAATTCACAATTAATTAGCTGTGCCATTAAAAATGGTACAGCTAATTAGGTTGATAGGTTGTCATCAACAATAGATTGATAATCCAAAGCAAATATGATGCTCTCCCACTGCAAGCCAAACTCTCTCATGTTTATTGAAGGCTCTGAGTGCACACACATGGGGTTTGCCATCAGCTAATTGATGAGCAGAAATTGGACCGTACACATCAGGCCTCAAGCTCAGCAGTCCGAGCGAGGAATCAGGACTGTGGGCATCAGAACAGTTAAATTCACAGAGCTGCATTCCTGCAGGACGTGAACTGATAACAGATGGTAACTTTCAAGACTTAACAATTCATCTGTTTCCTTTCAAGCGAGAGTTCTCCAACGGGCAGGCGCTGGGAACTCAAATACCAGTATTAATCATGTACATCTCTCTACACACAGACCTGGCCAAATGCTACCCCTTGTAAAGCAGCAGATAAATACATGAATTCACCTAACTAGAAGCTGCTCTGTGTCCTGAAGCCTCTGATATCTCAGCACAGGCGTATTTCCTTTAACACGTCGGCGCACGTCTACCTTGGAATTCAGACTCCTGCAAACCCAATTCCCACCTCCAGAGCAGGGCAATACACTGGCATTATAAAGAGAACTTGGCTATTTTAAAGGAAAATAATGAAGCTATTAGAAGTTTTTAATCATTCATATTAAAAATGTTAAGAAACAACAGCATTAGCAACTGCCAGAAAAGGACAGGAGGGAGATAAGAGTCACTGCTAAGATGAATTAGCTGGTGCAGGAAATTACTACTGTAAAATTTAAGTGAGAGGGCAGCGCTGAATGAAGAGAGGGATTCTCAGCAAGCATTTAGAAACGTTGACAGAGTATTTTCAGGTTTCTGATATAAGGTTTTCCTGTAGTGTTCAGAACTCTTCACAGATAGAGAATTCACATCCTGTATTCCTTCCCAGAGTATTTAGGAACATTCGAACTCCACCAACTAATTTTATAAAGACCCACTAGGGAAACATAGTAAGTTCTATCCCACCAACAGGACATGAGAGCATCACAAACAGTCCCAGCAATGCAGGAACACAGCAAAGGATCACAGAACTGACATGTCAGGAGCCAGCCATGGGCATGTGCTCCCCCCTTCACCCCATCTCACCCTCCAAACCCTCCTCAGTGTTGCTCCAGGCAATGCACCCCCAGCAGGAACTACACCGTAACAGTCAGGGAAGACAGGAAACAGCTTAAAGTTAAATTACACAAACCAGCACTACCACCACCACAAGTACCAGTGGGAAAATTCAAGCATATAGTAACAGAATAAATAACTTCATACAGAGCCACATAAGAAATCGGGGCAGGCCCAGGAAGCGAATCCTTCAATTTTAAGCTGACTGTGTCCATTTAATCTCATTAGACAATGTTTTACACACAGTTTTCATATGCAAAAGAATTCTTTAAAAACAAATTTGCAAATGGCACAGCCATCACCACCAGTCGTGTTCTTCCTCCTTTCCACAGACCACTTCCAGGCACAGACTGAGGAATAAATTTCTTTACAGCAGAAACCCAGTGGTTAAACTGTGCACACTAACAGATATGCATGCAAATTCCCAGTAAACAGTGCATTCATAGGAAGCTGAAAATTACGATAGCCTCAGTACACACTGATTTACTGTACATAAGAGCCTGGAATTTCCTTCACCTTGAACAGGATCTACAGGTACAGCCCACTCTTCAGCTGGGGCTGGAAGAGTTAATCACAGTGTAAATGCTTCCAGTTTCATACGTAAGTGGTTGGGGACTGTAAAGATACCTCATATATCCCCATCCTTTCTATCAGATTGCCTCTACAGAAATCCACTCGGTGCTGGTACACAGTGCACAGTTGTATCCTGCTTGGAATGTGTGCTGTACCCACGGTCTGTCCATGCAAGGTGGATGTGCCTGGAGTTTCAGGGTGTCCCAGGCTACAGTCCGTGCTGGCAGCCCATCCAGGATAACTGGGAATAACAAGCACTCATGCTACATCAGGTACAACCTCTTCTTCCACTTTGATATTTGAAGGTAAGGACTCTCTTCTCTGGAAAGAAGGTAAGGGCTCTCTCTGGCTATTTTCTGGAATGCCTGGAAAAGGCCAGTGTGCATTTATGGATCAATACCCTAACATATGGCTAGAGAGATTAATGTGTGCAGGACACCTTTGAGCTGCCAGGTGTGATTTTGTGTGCCCAAAATTAGTGTCCAGGGAGCCTCAGGCCCGGCCAGCGTGGATACACCCTGGGCCCAACAGCCCAGACACATCACATCACTACACACAGGCACATTTTCTCCCAGAAACCAGAAATACAGCTCCTCCAGATATTTCATTTCTGTTTTGGGGGAGCAGGCTGCACTGATATTTAATTCCCTTCAGAGGTGCCCACTGAGGCACGCTGTGAGTGCCTGCAGATGACAGGCTCAGACAGGAGTGTGATGCTGCCTGACACTGCCTGTGCTGCTGGAATCATGGGACTGGGCACACGTGTCACACCCACTGAAGGCCTGGGTAAACACAGAGCCTGGGCCCTCCTGTCAGGGACATTTATGGTACCAAATGAGTATTTTATGTGCAACACGAACATGGCAAGAATTTTGTGAGCAACCAGTAACAGCCCTCTGTAATTTTGGCATAACCCTTCCAGTTCACAGTCAAAAGAAGACTTAATATGTTTATACTATAGCTCTAAAGATAGTGTAGAGTTATGTGAGCTATCACTTTAAATCAGTCAGCAGGGTAAACTGAAGCAGAGCCAGCAGAGTGTCCAGCATGGACCAGCTTCCCCCACTCCCGGGCAGTGTGGATTTATTCCAAGTTTCAGGTAGCATCACCCTGAGAAACTGTGCATGGAGCCAAATCAATGAAAGGTAAACCTGATATGTTCTGGTCTTAGATATCAAAACCTTGTCTCCTTATTAGGATAACTGAAGATGTGTTCATTTATATGTCACAGAATTATTTTGAAAATTGTGCTTTGAGCAAGTAAGTTTTTAAGATACAGAACCCACAGAGACAGCATTATCACTTCAGGAGACTATACTAATAAAATTTCACAGATTTTTCTGTCATAAAAACTTGTTTGGGGTTCTACATCCTACTCTGGATGCAGTTCCTAACATTTGAAAGACATGAAAATGAAAGGAGCAGCTGAGAAGAACTTGGAAGTCCAAAATGAAGAGTGATCCCTTATTCAGCTAAACCCAATTAAATAAAGTCATGCTCTAGAGATAAAACAAACAAATGAGTGTTTAAGTCTGCATACAGATCTGCACAGGAGGGGGGAGGAAGAAAATACATTGAATTTAAAAATTGTATTTCAGGTTTTTTAATACTTCCTTTTAAATCTAAACATGACATTTCATATGCAATAGTGTTTTTCTGAATGAGCTTCTCAATGCTCTTTCCTGGAAGGTTTTTGTTTGGAACTAGGAGTTCATCTACCTGACAGCCAAGCCTTGAGAGTCCGAAGCAAACTCTTCATTTCTGATTCAACACTCAATCTGAAGCAAACTCTTCATTAATTCAGTTTAAGCTGAACAGATTTTTTACATCTCCAGTGCCATCGTGCATTAATGCCACATATGAAAAACAGGATTTAAATTATTCAGAAACTTGAAGAAAGCAATTCCAGCAGTTTACAGACCTTCTCCTGTTCAGGTCCTTCAGGAAAATTTCCTAAAGAAAAGCAGACTAAAACCTGATGGGGATTCAGCGATGCTTTCCCTGCAGATAAGGTGGAACCAAAGAAAACCCAAGGAACAAAGCGAGGTCATTTGCTGAGCACATTCTGCAGGACACCCCTTGGGTGAGCAGTGCCCAGGGAAGCTCCTCCCGGGATTCCAGCAGCCACCCTGAGCAGGAAGAGCAGGCCCAGAGCAAGCACAGTGGATCCATCCCGTGTTTCCAGCAGGGTTGTTGTCCCAGTGGCAGCCCTGGGTGACTGGGCTGTCACCATAGCAACTTTCACCAAGAACTCACAATGCACCCAAACGAACTCGGAGCTAAATTAACTTATTGCATGTCACCAGTGAGAAATGACTGTTCAGAGGTAATTTTCTGTACTAATATGTAATAGAGTTAACTCTCTAAATTGAATTAAATTAATTAAATGCCACTCCCAGTAAATCAGATTCTATTACATGAATGTTAAAAGAAATTAAAGATGTTTTAATAAAGATTACTAATAATAACTTAATATTATTACTTCATTTTAATTCAAAAATTCTGCTCAGTTTATTTTAGACACGTCTTCCCCTCACTAGGAAGGAATACCTAATTACTCCACATGAATTACACACAGTTACTTCACAGAAATGGGCTTAGACTTAGCTAAAAGAAGTAACATCAGAATTTTCAGAAGAAATACAGCTTGGTTTAATAAATGGCATCCTAAGATTCTTCCTCCCCTCACACTTTGGGTAAATTTTCCGCACTTTCAATGAGCGTGTCCAGTTTCCAGAGAGTTTTGTTTTTTGCTATTTGCAGAAAAAAATGAAAATGTCTTGCAGTAAGGCCAATTGCAAACAAAGAGGACAACCATGTCTGGCTAGGCAGGGTACCAAAATAACAGCTCTTTAATGGCTTTGCAGATCTATGTAACAATGCATTATTAAGTTTGTTTTTTAAAGTAGATTCTTGCATTTTGGAGTAGCACCGACAGCTGGGAGGCAAATCTAAGATGCTCCCAGTTTCTCAGGTAAATAAAAAGTTAAAACTCTCAGCTGATGGTGTTTATGCTGTCCCCATGACCCTGACTTTAACTCGCGGCACACTCGCCAAGACACTCTGGGCAGAAACGAGGGCTATTTAACAATAATCACTTCTTAGAATTCCAAACGACACTATTCAGTTTTATCCATTATTTAGTTTTCAGAAAGAAGCTGTGTTTGTGCTGAGAAGGCAGCTGGTGACAGCAGAGGGAGCACACGGAGCTGCCACATCTGCCACTGGCCGCAGGATGACAATGACGTCAGCCCGAGCACCAGCTCAGTTCCACAGCCAGAGGAAAGGCAGCACTGCCACTAAAAGAATATGGGAAATAAGGATTAAAACAGTCCCTGAATCTCCAGCAAATGTGAAAAGTAATGGTGAGTTAAGGCTGTGACAACCCCATGCAGTGGAACAAGATGAGTTTTAACATCCCATCTACATCCCCAGTATCAGTAAAATGGGATTATGGATTTAAGTATTCAGTGTTACTATGCATCTAAGTTATTATCCATAGATTTCAAGTTAGAATTAGATTTTTTTTAAAGTCTTGATAGCCATAATAAGGCACCAAATCGCAAAGTCTTCCACGGATTTTTTCTGGGAAGAAGAGCTGAACAACTGAGGAGGCTTGAAGGCGACCTCTCATTTGATTTCCAGCAGCGATCACTGAACAAGATTAGAGATAACTATACAACAAAGAAAAAAAATTTAATTATTACTCTTGGAAACTGGCAGCAAGCTATGGAAACTATAGCAAGATACGAATTACGATGGAGCCTATGTCAGAAAGGTGGCACTGAACACATTATTTTCTTCCTGTTTCCCTCTGAAGACTTTCTCCTGTTGAGAAAGGAGATGCCAGGTGCTCACATGCACAGCAGGAAAGAATGGCCAGTGCAGCCCAGGACAGCAGGAAACCCCCAGCACCTGAAGGAAGGGTTCTCATGGTTTGTCAGTCAGCCTAAACAAGTGAAGTGGGAACTGTGGGAAAATAAAAGCAAGGAATATATTTAAATGTATACTTCAGGGGATTACCTGCAGAGGGAAAATGGGTAGTGATTAAACAGGAGAAATGGGGAGTGAAGAAGAAACTGCACATTATTAAATCGAGGTCTTCACAGAATTAAAGACGGCATCTGAAACTTGGGAGCTTCTCAAAGCAAGCTGAGTTTATGGACAGAAAAGTGAAAGAGAAGAATTAGCACTGCTGTGGAACA
Source organism: Mystacornis crossleyi (assembly GCA_013400655.1). Taxonomy (NCBI): domain Eukaryota; kingdom Metazoa; phylum Chordata; class Aves; order Passeriformes; family Timaliidae; genus Mystacornis; species Mystacornis crossleyi. The sequence goes on from VYZQ01021344.1 coordinate 11,948, forward strand.
GCCTGGATTACAGAGCTGTGCAAGGGGGTGAGCCTGAAAGGCACAGAAAATAAATCAGCCTTAGGTTTTATTTGTAAACAGCGGCAGGTTACTGTTCCACAGATTAACTCAAAGGCTACTTAGTAATTCTGCAATCACACTGTGCTGGTTTTGGCTGGGACAGAGTTAATTTTCTTATAGTAGCTGGTTTGGGGCTGTGGTTTGGATTTGTGCTGATAACCCAGGGTGTTTTCATTACTTCTGAGCAATGCTCACGGAGAGCCAAGGACTGTTCTGCTCCTCACCCCACACTGCCAGCAAGGAGGCTGGGGGGACACAAGGAGCTGGGAGGGGACACAGCCAGGACAGCTGACCCCAGCAGACCCCAGGGAATATCCCACACCAGATGGTGTCACCATATAAAGCTGGGGATGTTTGCAGTGATGGTGTTTGTCCTCCCCACTCGCTGCTCCCTGTGATGCAGCCCTGCTGTCAGGGACGGCTGAACACCTGCCTGCCATGGCAAGTGGGGAACGAACTCCTTGTTTTGCTTTGCCTGGGTGGGTGACTTTTGCTTTACTTATTAAACTGTTTTTACCTCAACCCACGAGTTTTCTCACTCTTACTCCTCATACTCTCTCCGCATCCTGCCGGGGGGAGTGAGCGAGGGGCTGAGCTCCTGCCTAGGGTTAAACCACGAAATACAGATACTGCATTTAAAAAATAATTCTGCACTAACTGGAAGGACTTCTGAAGAAGAAAAACAAATTATTGTGGTTTGAAAAACAGCCTGAAAACACCAGCACAAGTTAAAACTGGATGGGCTGTTAAGTAAAAAACAGGAGACACAAAAAGGCCTCTGCAGTGGAAGGGAAAATCAGCTCTCCTGGGAAAAGCAGCCAACAAAGAACGGGCTTAAGTTACAGGAAAGACTGTTCAGGCTGAAAACAAAGATGACTTTCCAACAATAATCAAAATATCTTTCAAGAATATCTGTTGGGCCTTTCTGAGAGAGGGGAGAGGGTTAATACCATGCCTTTTTGCTCACCTAAAGGGATATATCTAGTCCTGTGACAGTAAGACCTCAGTGTGGCATTTGAATTTATGCAGTTGAAGAATCACCAGTTCTCTAGCTTACTAACTGATGTGCTCCAAAGCAGAAGTTCATGAAAGCCTGTCTGGCCCCTGAAAGGTGAGAAGTCTGGCTCCATAAAAACCGATGAAAAAAAGAGAGCAACAGCAGCCAAATCAGAAATTATGCCTGAAACCTTAAGAGCATCCTGAAAACAGGAGGACAGATCTTCAGGAGACTATGACAAGACAGAGGACTACTTCTGTTAACGTGGGAAGAGGCCACCAGGAGCCTGAGTCACACCAAGTTCAGCTGTTCCCATTGGGCAAACAATAATAACAGTGGCTGCCACGCCCAGGGAAGCTGAGGAGCGTCTGAAGCATTCGGTGGTGCTGTTAAACACAGGTCCCACAAGACAGCTTAGCGTGAGCCACTGCTGCTACCCCACACGGGCAGGATGCCTGCAGGGAAAGTCACCTCCTCTCCGGAGGCTGATGCACACTGCACTGCCTGAACCAGGTCAGGAATAACCTGAAGGATCAGGTGCACAATGCACACCTGAGCAGAGGCTTCGGAGCATTTACCAGAGTGTGAGCTGGTTAAACAGACATTTTAAGTAGTCCTGTAGGATTTGTAAAGTATGGGCTACCACCTTTAACAACTCAGGAAAAACATCAAAATAATCTGACAAAACACAGGGAAGCCAAGGGTTCTCAGAGCAGAGGAATGTCAACACCGGAGAGTCAACAGGAGAACACAAGAGGAGAACACAAGGTCCCTCAGGCCAAATGCTTCACACACAGTGTAGAAAAATCAAACCCACGTTTTCATTCCCCTCCTTTTCCCAAGATAACCCTCTCCAGCATTTGTACAGTAAGTATTCCAGGAGCATGTACTAGTGTTACAGTTCAAGGTGGATTTCATCCTTCCCAAGGAAGGGATCAGGTAACCTTAGAAACCCGGCATGTATCTCAAAACAATCATTACCAAAGTGAGCTAATACATCTCCTGATGAACCTCTCTTCCAGCTCACAGTTTGCAGATCTTATCAACATTATATTTATGTGCCTTACAAGCCTCCTCCAGGTAGCAAGATGATAATCTAATAATAGAAAGTGGTCAGCACACTGCAGATAAATCAAAGCTGATAGGTCATTTTTTCATGAGAAACTGTTAGCTGCCTTCTGCATGAAAACCTGCGTGAGCCAGGCCTCGAGGCAGAGAAGAAACTGCCTCCATGGACATGCTTCTTTAAAAAAAAAGAATAAAAGTAAACAACAGACTTTGGTTCAGAAAGGAAAGGGAGAAGCACACTGAGGAACAGGTGAGCTTCCAAGGAAACAAATCTCAGACTCTGCTGGGTGGGGAACAGATGTGGGATGGGTGTGTCTGTTGCTATCAGTAGATACAAAAGTGGCATCTCACAAAGGAAATACTGGGGCATATATGCTCTGAGGGATGGCAAATATCAGACAACATTCTATTTATAATTGGAAAAGAGTTATTTTACAAGCAGACTGAAAGAAGAAGAGAGCCTTTGCCAATGCCTGAGCTGCTCCAGTACCCAAAGTGCAGCAGTTTGACCATTTCACAGCCCACATGCTCCGCACACTGCACTGGGGAACGGCAGCAGGGAGGAAAGCAGCCACTGTGGGCAGATAAATACCCATAACCCAGCGTGCAGTTTCATCATAACCAACACCATTATCAGTGTGTAGCTGTGTTACAATTTATCTTCTGGAATACCCCGTTGCCAACAACTGCATTGGCAGTTTCTGGCTGAGAAAGCAAACTGGGATTTATCTCAGAGTACTTCCCACCAAGGGGCACCCTGACAATCAGGTCTGGAGTAAAAAAGCCAAGCTGGTGTTACCCAATCTGTGCTTACTCTCTCTTCAAAGGCTGTTCTTAGAGAGACGATGTCCTAGGCGAGAAATGTATTTGACAATGGACAGTGTAAAGAGAAATCTGATGATGCACATGTTGTCCTGCTGCCTTCAAGCAGAGTATCAACCCCTACAACACCTAGAGCATTTGAAAAGTGCTTTTAACCAACTGTGTCTAGTGTTGGAAAGCTCCCATTTTTATCTGCTTCTGAAACTATTTACAGGTCAGGCTGTTGCCATCCTCAGTCTGATAAACCCAGATCATTCCTAACTGAGGAAACTGAGAAAAAGCAAAGCAAGAGGAAGAACAGAGCAATATTCTGCCTGTATTTATGTTACGAGCACGTGCCTAAATTTGCATAACAGCAAGCTACAAGAGACCATCTCTAAGGAGAATAAAAACTACCTGAGGAGCACTAGGAGTATCTACTTGAGCCCTTACCTACTTCTCTAGTCCCACATGAGGGATCTGCAAAGCTCACAAGGCAAGCACTGACCAGGACTGGAGGTGCTTTACTGGAGCAAAGCAGCAGCAACTCCAGGCAAAGACATTCAAGCATCTCTCAGGGGACAGCTGTCCTGTAAATCCAGCTCAGGCTTGGAGTACATTAGGAAGAATATATTTCATGGTTACTCTTTTATTTTCAAATAACCCCAAAGTTAAATGTTTGATTGTTTTTCTTTAAGAGGTAACTGTTTTTCCCAGAAACCTTTACTAATTACTTGGGTGTCCTGTTTTCTGAAAAGAGCATTTCTTTGAAAGCTAAGGAGTCTACAGCTTCCCAGGAGCTAGAGAAGATTTAAACCTTCAGAACTGTCAGTCCTTGCTCACAGGGCTCAGAGTGTCCAGCCCTGACAAACCCTCTCTCCTGCAAAAAGACATGAATTCTCAAAGCAAATCTCTCCTTGGGCACCTTTGACTTGCCATCCAGCAAGACCAGCACAGAAAGAGCTACAAACCCAAATGAGGATTACCAAAGATTATTCATACATTTACTTTTTACCTTAGATTTTTCTCCTTCACTTCACAATGGCAATGCTGAAGATACTCCTAATATTTCTTGCACTTGTGAGAGCAAAAAGCCTATTAGATATCGCTGAACTACTGCCTGTCATAGTCATTCCACTTAAAGGAAAGTAGGTAGGAAACCAACTATTACTATTAAATAGTTTACTACTTAACTCCAACCCTCCCAGCTCATCCTTCTTGCTTTGTCTCCTTGACTATGCAAATTGCTGCTCCTTTTCTGCTACAATCTTTTTGCATTTTCTGCTCCTCTTCACCCAGTACTGGACTCACAAATTACCTCCATCCTCTACTCTGTGCAGGCTGTAAAATGATAATTACTACTCTATCAGAGAAGTGATATCTCAGTGGGTTTTATGAACAAATTCATGTTTGTTTAAAGATACTTGTAATAGCAAAACACCCCCATGATAACGTTTATCAAAAAGAAAACATTTTTGTGTTACAAAGCCTTAATGTATGGCCACAGGTTATCATTAAGTTATCAAGTGACTGCATATTAAGATCTAATTGAAGAACTTATTGCAGTGCTCCCCCTCCTTCTGCAATGATGATTTATGGCACATTTTGTCACTACAATGTGCAGCAGTTCAGTACAAACACAGCACTTAACTAACAAGATGACAGAGGCAGATATTCAAGCATAAGCTATAAATACTCAAATGAGTCAGAGGTTGTAAATCTGTTGTAAATCATACCTGATTTGTAGGCTGGAACACATTTTCTAATCTTACGGAAAAAGCCTCTGCTGGTTCTTACAATAATATGACACGAACCAGAAAAACTCAAGACTTTTCCTTTTAAACAAGACTGATTCTGTTACATGCTGTCATAATTCTACTTAAAATATTGATGAAATTCTCTACAAAGTTTCATTTTCCCTTATTTCCTGTGAAACTACCACTAAACATCAGTAACATCTACCACAGTCAGAAGGAGTACATGATCAATATACACAAACTGCATTTCTGTAGGAGCAGAATGGAGGTTACAGGAAGGTGATTCACACATACACACAAGAGCACAGGCAGAGAACATTCTAACAGCTCATTTGGGCAGAATAAGTAAAAAATCAATTAAAAAATACGCAACGATCTACATGGCTGATTTGGAAATGAAAATAACCCAGCTTTGAAAACAGGTATGCTGCTCCTCCTGTCATCCCAACAAATGCCAGAGCAGCGGATGGGATCTCAAATATTTTCATCCATTCTTTTTTTCCTTTTAACTCCCCTTTCTAATACACCTCCAGGTAAAATACACAGCACTGCTTGTGGGACAACAGATAACCTGCAGGAAGTATGCCAACATTTGGGACACCACAATGGTTTACCAAGCAACCACACACTGTTAAATGTTTTCTGTTATCCCCCAAAATAAAATGTATCAAAGCGCAAACCTTGGCAGAATAATCTCCCAGTCTGCAGACAACCTCCCTGACTCTGCGAGTTGCATATTAAAATCATCACACACTGAGGAGTCCCAAGGCACACAGCCCAGACAGCCTGGGGGAGGGGACAGCTCCACAACAGACCACAGATGGAAGGGAATGATGCTCAGCTCAGGGGCCACTGGAACAGAGGATGGGCAGTGCTGGACAGGCTGCTGAATCCCAGGATCACTGCAGCCACTCCAGCTTCTGCAATCCTACTTCATCATCTACCAGCAGTGAGTTCAAGTTCCCATTTTCCCCTTGGAAAGCCCACCTCTCCCTTCCTGGTCCCATGCCAGGAACATGCCAGACAGACCTACAAGAATCATGGAGGTCCAAGAGGCAGAGACTGACCACCTCTGCTTTACAGTAAAGGGATAAAAATATTTTCCAGCTAATATTTCTAATCAAAATAATTACCAAAATATCTTCTGTGTTAGACTAACTGTGGTACAGGCTTTAACTGTTTTTACTTCTCTGTTTGCAGATTTAGCACTTACCTTTCTTGCAGGTAATGCTGGAGGGTTGGATAGATACTTTGCTTTTCAATTACCAGGGTGGATGTTTGAGTAACAAACCACTTAAGCTATTTTATATCAGCTTTAGACAAATGTGTTCAGCTGAGGTGGGAGTGAAGCAGGCAAGGAACTGATCACCTGTGCTGACTAAACCTGCAGGAGGATGGCTAGAAGAGAAGCAGGCAGCAAAACACACCGGTAGTATTTATGACAAGCAGAGCTCCCTTCAAGTCCCTGTAGTTATTAAATAACAGCCATTCCCATACTAGTGACTGTGGCAGTGGGGTCCCCTGCAACCCTCCCTGGAGACAGCCGAGCCCGTGGAAAGAATCAGGAACAATATTTTTGACAGATGTTCACAGATGTTCTTTATTCTCCCAGCCACCTCATGGCCAGGGCTCCTTCACAGACTGCCCCAGAATCCTGTGAACACCCCCCCTAAGTACAGGATTCTCCCGCGGGTACGTTTGAAATGGCCAATAGGGGACAGATTTGGGTACATGTGACCAGGGAACAGGGAAAACCCGTATGTCCCAGGGTAGGCTCCCATCCCAGGGCCCACCCCCCGGGTGGGGAGCCCCCACAAGTGACCCTTTCCATACAGGACAGAACTTGTAGTTACATATGAATGTTTTCATTAGAAAAGCCTTTATATACAAAGTTTCTTGATCAAGTGCATATAAACTGGCAAGAGTTTACACATGTAAAATAAACACTTAATAGCCTGTGCTCAATAGTCCTGCTCTCAAAAAAATTACCATAAAAGAACAGCAACTTGAAAGTGCAATAAAAACGTGCTCATTTCCCACCTCATCTAATTCTGCAGTGCTTCTCTCCAGCTGAACAGGAAGACTACCTTCATTTGTTTTCAAGTAATTGAGAAACATTTCAGGTCCTTATCAGCTCTCCAATCTTTCTTCCTTTCACACATTCCCTAGAATTGTTGCCAACAGGGTATTTATAAAAGATCCAGCCTCACAAAAATACTCAGGCAAACAATGTCGCAGGAAAAAAAAAATAGAAACTGAAGGAGCTGCTATGTAGAGAAGACTTATAGGGCTGGATCGTCGTTTAAACACAAAAAATAATTTGTTTTGTTCAGCCTGGAAAAGAGAAGGCTTTGGTGTGA
>VYZQ01021344.1:19011-32305 GCA_013400655.1 Mystacornis crossleyi
GCACTTCCTTGCCCTGGACTCCAGCAGCAGCCACATACCTTTCCCCCAAGGGTGGAAATGCGTGTTTATTTTGGAAGGGGTTTGTGCTCCACATCACAAATGGAAACATTCAGCTGGGGCTGAGGCCTCAGAGCAAGACTGAACTGACAACACACCACAAACACACCCCCACAGGAAACCTCCTTCCTCTTACTTCGTTTCTCTTTCCTGAGGCCTCACCAGTGACTAAACCTACAGCAGCCCAGATCAGCTCAGAGCTACACATACAAAACACACAAATTCATTACTGGCCAGGACAGCAACTCCACACCTCTGTGACAGAGAAATCCATGAAAAACTTACTATTAATTAAAAAGAATTAGACCTTGATCACAGGCTGCTAGCACAGAACAAGCCAACCCAAAGGGCAAACCCTCCCTCCCTCTCAAGCCCCACTGCCCAGCCCTGCCCACCCACTTCAGCAAAGCGCCTTCTCCTCCACAAACACTGCTGAGAGCAAACAAGAAACTGTACAAACACCCTGCCCCAGCCAGCTGGAAAACAAACTGAAAACCCCTTCCTGATCCCACCTGCACTTGTATGATTTCTTTTTCTCCACTAGGACCCAACTGGTGCAAGCACCTCTCACTGCCATGGCAACCCAGTTGCAGAATGCAGTGAGACACACATAAAATTGAGCAATTTTTCTTTAAGTTACCACAAACAGCTCCGTTAAGTCATATTTATAAAGATCTAACCTACCAAAATCTACATTTTGCAAAATGTCCAGTTCCAGTCCTGTTTTAATCTCTGATTTATTACATCCTGCCATTGGCATACATTATCTGCTGCAGTCCATTCAGGCAGTTTTACTGTGCCATCTTGTCTTCACAACTAATTTAATTGCTGTGTCCCAGATAGGAAATAAATTAACTAAATTCAATGATAATCCCTGTGTTGCCTTTTAGTTCTAGTAGCATTTGTCACTCAACCTTGAAAATGTACCTAAATAAAGCACTTGGTGCAGCACTGCAATAAAGTTTACAGTCAACTCTGAATACTCTAGGAAGACAGTTCAGTCAAATTTTTCCTCCCATTTAATTTTGTATTAATATTTTCTATATTTTAAGAAATTCCTGCTGCCTCTCATAAGCTCATACACATCCCTCCTAAAGATAAGGAACTGCACCATGAAATGGAAATAAAACATTTCCACAGAGCAACATGAAAAGCAACAACTAGTTGCTAGACAAAGGAAATTCAAAGAAGGGTCACTTACAGGACTGTTAATAACCCCTGGCCCTTGCCCTGAGCATGAACAGCAGGTTTGGGTTCTCTGTAGGACAGCTCCCCCCTTCCAACGACGCTGAACAACAAAAAGGTGCCTCACTGCTTCTGACAGATGAAACAATAAATGCTGAAGATGCTTAATCACGAACATAACTATACTTGTGCACTGCTATCTTCTTCCTGATTCATATTTCATAGCAATAGAAGTGTTAATACATGGATAGTGAACCAAAAAACTCCAACAGATGGAGAAATGCAGTCCCTAAATTTGAAAGAAACAAACTCACACGCATACCTGAAAAACTGAAGTTATTAACTAGAAACTTAAACGTGGCAGTTTCAAGCAATTAAAAGCAAAGCTGCCACAACAGAGACAGAAATAGTAACATCCCACAGAGGGAAAGCAGAAGGCTCGGTGTCTCACTAGTAACAGAAATGAAGAGCCACTGCATTAACACGTGAAAATGAATTTAGTTACTCTGACAGCAAAAACATCTGCTGCTGAACTGTGATATTAAAAAGTCATTACAATCCACTATAGAACAGTGAAACCTTTTCACGCAGAAACGAGCTGATACAGAGAACGAAACATGCAATGCTGTGAAAACAGAAATATTCCATTTAGTGGAAATTGCTCTCATGTATCTTAATTCCAAAGTTTTTTATGCACCTAAGATTTGGTGGGATTCAGCTACTTCTGCTCCCTTCTCCTGAAAATAAGATCCAGAGTTATAAACTACATGAGATCTCACAGAGCAGATGCAACTGAAATCAAACTAAAACTTTCTGACCTCTCACTTTCTACATAGGAAAAACTTGGAAAGAAAAGGACAGAGTTTCAATAAATTACTGTTACAATGTCTTCCTCATGCAGTTCTTACCTTATTTTTCTAAACTCATATTACTGAAGTAATATTTAATTTCTGCTGTATAAATCATAAGAAGTGTTTGATAAGTTGTTTTGGCCACCCCTTATGTTAGGCTTGGCTCTTCTCTAAGTCTCAAGTCTTTGGGAATCTGGGAAGCTCCACTTGCCCGTCTCTCACCTAATTACCCACCAGAAGATTACAATGCATTCGAACTGGTTCAGAACTGTTCAAATCAAAGGACAGAGAACACAAAAAGATCTGTAAGCCATCAGCTGCAGAAGAGAGACATTACCTTGCCTCTCTTCCTCACCTTTCTGAAAGCCACAGCTTCATGAACTTTTCTCCTAGGGAACGTGGCAGTTCACTGCCCCCAAAGGGAAGGCATTCCTTACCTCTGCTGCTTCCTGACCGTGCTGCAAACCAGCTCCACTCGCTTCCCAAGCAGAAAACCCACACAGAAAGAAAAATAGACAGTGGTGGCAGCAGGGGAAATAGTTTCTCCTAAGCTCCATGAACTGAGTTTACACATTAAATTGAGTTGAATTGTGCAAGGGGAGAGGGGAAATTACTTGTCTTTGAAACAGATAAATAACTACTAACAACTAAATGGGAAACTACATCTGTCTTGACAAAAGAGATGACATATGCTGTGTTATGGTTCACAGAAAATTAATCCATATATTCTTGTCAAAAGGCTACCGTAGAATACCCAGCAAGATAAGCCAAAGCTTATGCTGAGAATCCCAACAAAACTTTAGGAACATTAACGATCCTAATAAGATATACCCCCCTCATTAAACAGACACAAAGAATAAAAAGTACAAGCACATTTTTTAAATAAGTTTATAAAAATATCAAACATTTCACAAAGAATAAATGTGAATTTACCTTTGGTTTTTTGTTCAGCAGCCTGAAAGAAGAGAAAAAGAACAAAACAAATCAACTACTTGTCAATACTGCAAATTATACCAAATAATTATAGGGCTGCAGGTCTAAATTTTTGCAGAAACTGTACAGCTAAATCAGGCATTCGTTTCATTTAAGGACTAGAGAATGTTAGTTTAACTCCATGTTAACCTAAGGAATGTGAGAATGGCAACCTCCGTCTGACTGAAGCCAAAAGCAGATGCCAAACAGGCCGTGTAAAGCATGACAAGAGATGGCAGCAGCCCCATCTACCCGCCCAGCCCTCCCTCTCCTGAGGCTTTCTGGACCCACGCTGTATCTGTGAACCCTTCAGCACTCAGCAGAATTACCTTCTGTGATTTAGTCCAGCATCCCTTTGAATCCACCCACACTACCAGCTTACACAGAAGACCTGCTTATTTTTAAATGTTTGCAATCTACCCGTTTTTTTTCTATGCTGCCTAATTTTCATACCAAAAAAAAAAAAAGGTGATCAATTCTTATTTAAAATTAAAACTGACTGTGCAATCCAGAAAACGAGGCAGGAGAATGCACAGCAGTGAAAATGGGATCTCAGAGTCCCTCCAGCACTGATCCAGGTACCTCTGGCTGAGGAACGGCCACGAGAGCCAGGTATGGGAGCAGCCCCTTCCCAGCAGGGCGCGGTGAGCACGGGCAGTGCCAAAGCCCTGGCACAACTGCTTGGGCAGGGATTCTGTGACCACAGCCTCTCCACAAGCCAGTGGCCATGATCACTTGGTGCCAGGCTCACCCCCAGAAGTGAAGCTGCAGCATCAGTACCCACACTCACATTTAAAAGTGAAGAGATCAATTACAACAGGAACACGAACAAACCTTTTTCTGAGCACCTTCCTTCTTTTTCTTTTCTTCCTGCTTTTTCTTTTTCTTTTCTTCCATCAAATGTTCCTCTTCTTGTGTTTCTTGTTCTTTCTCCCTGATAAAAACAAAGGTCAGGAAGAGCTTTTCAATAAGATGAAGTTTCTCTAGGAAGGTGAATAATCCATATTTGCATCGCTAACTTTCTACATCTCGCGTCTAAAAAAGGCTGCTTCTAATGCTGCAATGAACGCACTCAAAAAAAGCTGTTCCAAAATTGAAACTCACAACAAATAAAATAGCAGGCAGTGAGAATTCAGAAAGGATAGATTTTATTTGGAACCTCTTTCCACAATCACTCATAAGTACTACTTAATATTAGCATATTCTAGGGAAAGAAAGTTTAAAGCTTGGGAAAAAAAAGAACAAACCCAAGTAATTAATGCAAGTTCTGCTGGCTTTCAGCAGCTGTGATTCACAATGCACCTTGAAGATCATGAGCAAGTACATTATTTTGCAACTATTTTTCTCTTTTTGATCTAACACATGCTGCATTAATTTTCCATATGCATCAATTTTGTTCTCAAGAGTTGTAAACTAAGGCCCAGATGAATTCCAATAATCATATTTTGTGTGCATCCTATAAATTCTAGCTGAAGAATCTGCACTAAAGCAAAACAAGACCATTCCAGTACCATCTTGATTAAAAATTAACCTGAATCATTCCAAATCAAGAAGAAAATCCATTTGAAACCTTCTTATCTCTGCTTTCTATGTCCATCACTGTAATAAATGGTTATAGCAATGACCCTCCCCAACATCCTTTTCAATAAATACCAATGCAAATAATTCATTTACTTCTCTATAACTACTTTATCTTCCTTGACAGCTCTTCAGGTCCTGATCATTTATCAGTGTTACAGATCTTCTGAGAAGGCTGTTTCTGGTGGGCTGAAGCCATTGCTATCACTATTATTAGAGTCAATGTCTTCCAATTACTCCTCAAGACCACTTTTAGCCTAATTTACTATTGCTCTACATTTAACTTGCCAAAGCCTCCACCCCCCTCTCTTTTCTTTGTTTGGATTTTCGTTGTTGTTGTTAAAAAAGAGGTTTTTAGTTACTAAACTCTTTATTCGGTCACAATGTGTGAGACTGCTCTTTACCTAAAGGAGAAAACATCTACTCTTCAGATTTTGCTCATTGTGTCTTCAAACATTCCCCATGAAACATTTTGCCTTTTAACAAGTTTGCTTTTTCCTACATAGTTTCCCTTTGTTATAAAAAAGTAACATTGTAGCCTTTTGATATTTTGGTCGCTGAAGGGTGTTCTGGGATTTGGCTTTTTTGCTTGCCTGAAAATACTGATCCTGGCCACTGCAGATGCTTTAACGCTTACACAGATCCTGTATGGAGCTCCAGACTAAATTAAAAGCAGATTCCCTTTCCTTGTGTCACCCCAAACTATAAACACTACAGCACGCAATTCACAGCTCTAAACTTAGGTGTTAGTGCCTTTTTAAGACACTTTACAGCACGCAGACTATTTACAGAAGTGAGAGATATGGCAAGACCCAGGGTCTGGAATAGCAGCCAGAAGCTGGGCACATCTGGGAGCTCTTGGTGCACCCCTGGAACCCAGACAGCTGAAATGGCATTAGATGTCTGTTTTTTGAATACTGAGCCACCTTCTGTCATGAACAAAAACTCACCACCTGCTGGACTGCTCGGGTTATACCAGCTCCAAAGGGCACCTTTTAAATCCTGTACTGTAAACTGAGGTTTGGGAAACATCTGCCCTTAGGAACTGCAGATGGGTATTTGCATTAAGAGTTAAACTGCACTTAAGACAAAGGTACTTGAAACTTTTAAATGTGCTTTTAAATGGATTCTTCTAGGACTTTGCAAAAAAAAGCGATGACTTAGGTTGCCAAAAGAAACTGAGTTGAAACTATAATAGATTTGCCTTTATTCCTGTTAGCTCGGAGGAGAACAGAAGTCCCCAGGATCTCAGTAACTACAAAGAAACAACATCCAGTCCCTTCATTTTCAGTGCTCCCTACCCAAGTCACAGCAGACTCTACAAAGGCCCTGTTCCAGTGAACTCTCCCAAGCTGTCAGACTATTGCCAGACGAACTTCAGCCTTTTCTGGTTTTTGAAAAGCAGGTGAATGAAACAAGTCCATGTAAAATGAGAAATTTTTTGGTTTCCTCTTGCTAGTACTTAAGAAACCCCACGCCATTACAGCAATTCCAGAACACCACAGTTACATTTAAATCCCCTTCAATACTCAGGGCAGTATTTAAAAGCAAAAACAAAAAACCACACACAAAAACAAACCACCACCACCACTTTGCTTAACATGCAAAATTTTCTTTAAGCTATGAAAAGACATTATTATCCAAGTTTCTTGATAGGCCTCGTTTTTAAAATATATTTTCCTAAAATAGCAGGTTGAAAAGGATCTTAAGGATCATCTGGTCCAACCTTTCTTGGCCCAGCCAAGCCTTAAAAGTGTCCAAACCAGGGGATCAACTTTCACCACTGCCAAAATCATTCCTTGCACTGGACTTCACCATGAACTTTTGTTTCCAGGCAATGCACCATGTCAGTGGATTTTCCAAATCAAAGAGGAGCAAACATTTTGCTCCACTGAGAATACAACACATTTTATTACCCTATTATCACAGCAATGACAACAACAGAGGTAGAAGCGCCTCTCGTCACGAAGACCTTTGGTTTGGTTGTGGGGGTACTTTTTCATTTCTGAGATTAAAATAGCCTCAGATTAGCTCAGAAAATGATGCTGTAATTTTTAATGGAGTTCAGTTTTCAAAACTGATTTACATAATGACACTTCTGAATACATGTGCTTTAAATATGCTTAAAATAGAAATAAAGCTCCAAGCGGCCTCTCAGATGGCAACTCTTGCTGTCACTTTTAGGCAGAAATTAGTCATCTAAGAGCAAAACAAAAGGAAAACAATAAAAACATGGCTATATAAAGTTTGATTGCGTTGTCAAAGGCATGTGTTGCAGCTTTACTTCCTGAGCGACAATTTAATCTTTATTGCAGGAAATACGCTAAAACATTCATGAATACAAAGCTCATGTTCTAAAGCAGGAGTGTCTCAGAATATCCCTGTAGGAGTTTGCCTTGTTCTTACCTACGGATCTGAATCGTGAGGGAATTTTATGAGCAAGGAGTTTTACTACAGAATGAAGTGGTGTTTTTACAGATTGCAAATAGCTTATGAAATTCAAGCCTAACCCAAGGTTATCTTTGAAGTGCATGTGCTCGAGAGCTCTCTCGGAACAGGAAAGCAAGAGGAGCTGCAGGTCACGGCCAGAACAACCCCAGCACTGTGGCTCCGGCCTGTCAGTGCCTGTGGCAGAAAGGTTTATTAACCCCTTCGAAAAATTAACAAATCTAGGCTGATTCATTTTTTTTAACTAAGTAAGAACTTGAGTTTTCTTGCTGGTATCAAGCATTGGATTGCTTCCACAGCTGAAGGCACAGCTGGTGTTGTGGATCAGCACTGATGGGACATTCTGACAGCATTTTGCAATATTTCTTTTGGGAATAGTGCTCTTCAACAACCTTCAGGCAGAGTCTATTTGTATTCTTGCCCATACAGTGTTTTAGAATTCAGAAGTTCCTGCAGTAATTGAGGGCTAAACAGAGACCTATCCCTCTTGTCATTCTATGTCACACTGCTCCAAACCTCAACAACCTCATTCACTTCGTTGTATATACAAGATGCTGAAGGTTTATTTAATAACATAAGAAAACTGCCTTTTCAGCACAGCATTCCTAACCTTTATCTACAGATGCCCTTGTCCGGTTTAGCGACCATACTTTAATTCCAGGTTCCCTCTTGTACCTTAAATCCTACTTTATGCTGGAAAAACCTCCCTTGACAGTTGTGGAAGTTGCTCTTACTGACAGAAATCCTACAACTTACACACAGCTGCTCAAGTACTGCTCTGGTTTTGACTCCCCTCACCATTCCTGCACAGGCATTTTTCCTGACAGTGATGACGGGAGGGGAAAAATGGGAAAAAAGAAAATCTTTAAACTAGAATTGTAAGGAACTGGCAAGTAATCATTCAAATGCAGGCTGGGGAGGCTTTTTGGAAGGAATTAATAGATCCATGCATTGTTACAGGTGATAACAGATAACAGAGGGTCTGGACAGGACAGACATGAGCTCTCAAAGACAAGTTCTCTAAATCTGGTATCAAACAGTTTCAAACAGAAAGGAAGAAAATGACTACTTAGGAAGTTCTTCAGGATCTGATTGTAAGAAAGAAGTGGCTGAAATCATGAAGGCAGAAAACAGATTGAAGGGTAGTCATGAAATGGGATGAAAAATTAACATTAAAAGAAGAGCATCAAACTTTGGAAAGGCAGGCTTTGATTCCTTCAGGACAACTGAAGTACTGTCCCATAGGAAGAGGCAGGTGTTGTTTCTCGGAAATCACCAGGAATCTAAATAACAATGCAGATATCCACACATATGGGAAGAATCCTCCATAAAGCAAGAGGTCACCAGACATCAGCAATCTTTGTTTTCACAAGTGCTGGAACAGATAAACTAAAACTCTGTATTTGCCTACCGCTAATTTTGTTTCCTGCTTCATCTTTACACGGCCCAGCTCTGTGACCTTTCCAGAGTAAATATGGGTGAAGGGATGGAGCTGGTGCGACTGTTAAAGTGCCAGCTTTGTTCCTTTGATATCCAGGCTCAGTCATTAATCAAGAAGAGTCAAGCTGGTCCCTAATTACAAGCTCTACAATCACCTCAAAAAAGAAAGCAGCGTGCAAAACTAGGTCAAATAAATAAGAAGGAAATATGAAGAAAAATCAGCACAAACACACGGGGACAAATGGAGAAAGGCCAGAAAAATACGAGCACCGTTCACGTAAAAAGCAACAACAAATCAACCTTTAGGTGCTTCATTAATATTCAAGAGGAAATATTAGTTTTGATTCTCGGTGGGAAAGGGGGAGCAGTGACAGATGACCCTGGGAGGGCTAAAGTGACAGTACTTTTCTTTCTGCTTTAGCCCTCCCTAAAGAGGTCAGCGGGGAACAGATGGCCAACAACCGCCTGCACTGGTGCGGAGCCTGCAGATGACGACACTTCTCCCGGGGATTTCTCCCGGGGATTTCTCCCAGGGATTTCTCCCAGGGATTTCGTGGGGCTCTGTCCATGCTGGTGCCAGGGGCAGCAAAGCACCGACAGCCAGGCTGCTCCTGCCCCAGGATCTCCACCTCCACCACTGCAATGGTGCGTTCTGGCTTCCTTCCCAAAAGGGCTGAGTACAGCTCCAAGCAAGCAACTCAAGTTGTGTTTTTAAGTCCTTTTTCCCAAAATTTGGGAAGAAAGGAATGATCTGGCTTCTCAGAAAAACTCACATGAACTGGCAGGGAGGAAAACAAGATGGAGCTAAACATTTTCATACCACTCCAAAGAGGAAATCAGGCCAACAAAGGCAAGAACAACTTAAAAATTCCCAAGAGAAAGGGGATGTTTCTCCACCGGCTGGGCCTGCTGCCATTTACCACAGAACAACTGCATCCAAGCCATTGCAGGTTACCTTAGAGCAGGAGCAGGTGGATGGATGGCTCTCTGGAAGAGCAGCAGATGGCAAAGACTGTGCATACAACTTACAAGGCAAGAGAGAAAAACATCAGCAAGACCTAACAAGGATTTGTGGAGGAGAAAAGTCGGCTTTTTCTTCCTACAGCATAGTCCCAGGTATTTCTGAAAAGGATGAAAGAGAGGAAACCAAACTACATAACTGACTTTTCAATCCATGTGGATTAGTAAGAATATGATTGCTTTATTATTTAATAGTTCTAAGAACTATTATTTAATAGTTTTAAGGTACATAACAAAATTACAATAAAAACCCACAAAACCCCTCCCACAAGGCAGAGACCTGATGAATTTTTGCTGCATTATGCCACATGTCCAGCAGCAAAATTTTTATTAACCACTTTGCTGCTGAAAAAATGTGTACGTCACGAGAATATGTCATGTCATGAGCCTGCAAAACAATTAAGGAGGGACAATATTCAGAACACTCTGATGAACTCAAAATGCAGAAAAAAGGCAAAGAATAATTCAGTGAGAAAAACTGTAGGGTACCATGTTTGGCAGGAAAAAGCCTATATAAATACAGCATAGGGAACAAGTGGCTGAACACCAGTTCTGGGGAGGACAAAAAGCAGGTGCTACAGCAGATTTCACACTAAAGGCAAAGCAACAATGTCACAGATGGTCAGAAATTCATCGGCTGCTGTGCTGTGTCCAGTTTGGGACTATCTACAGCAACAGAGACACAGGTCAGCTGGACAGAGCCCAGAAAACAGCACCAAGTAAATCAAAAAAGCACAGGCCCTTGGAAAAACCTTCGGACTTGGACTCACTTACTCTAAAGAGATGGCAGCCCCGTTATTCAAAAAGGCGTTAAAGACAGAGGTAGAGAAGCATGGAGTAAAATCTTTCTCCTTTAGCTGTCGTAAGTAGCACTGAATTTAAATTGCAACAAAGAAGATTTGGATTAGGCATAAAGAAAATTCCTCCACCCTGAAGTATTTTAAAAACCCCAACATTAAAATGTATACCAAGTCTTTATATGTATATCTTTGAAGAAGAACAGAGGAAAGACACAAAAAGAAAGTAAGATTTATTTTTTATGAAGCAAAACTGATACAAGGCCACACCGACTCCTAGACACAAAAACAATTTAGACAGGGAACTGGAGGCCTCTACCCATTCACAAAGTGAAATCCTTCAATCTCCTTTCCAGGGAATTAGCAGGGGGAAAGCCCTCAGTCACACCATCGTGCACAAGATAAGTCTATGGAGCAGTTACATGCACAGGTGTGATCACACAGCCTGAAACTACACCCTGTAATTTGAAAATCTGGGTGCAAAATTTCTTCCTGTGGGGAATCATAAACGAACTTCAATGAGAGTTTTTGTTTGACCTCAATTGATGATTTCTTAATCACGTTTTGGGGTTTCTCACTGTCCAATTATGTCCCTGTCCTGCACTTAACCCTCCTTAAGAGATTATTTGCCTTGACAGGGGATTCCTGCCTCTGAAACATCAAGATGTCATCCACTACTAACAGATGTGGGCTGGGACTTTGATACCTCCAGTTTCTTGTGAACTTATTTTGAAGTGTGTAACAGAAAACTGATCTCCTGAACAGTGACAGCAGCCTGATTCCCGCAGTCACTTAGAAATTCCACCAAATTTGGAGCCTCTGCAGGAGCAGAGTGTAGCTGCCATTCAAAACCACCCAAGAACATCACAGCATTAGTTGAGAGCGTGGTGTGAAAAGCAACACATTCAATTAAAACTGGTGAAACTAGAGGAAGATTTTAGGTTGTCCAAAAGACTAAATTAATAATCCCACGCCTGCAACCTGTAAAGTAGAAATTCCAGGATCAGAAAGAGCTTCTGTGTTCCATACTCTGTCTCAAGGTTGCCTTTCCAGCAGTAGCACACAGTGTTTCTAACAGAACATTTTAGAATATTGGTTGAAGAGCAATAAAATCCTGGCAGCACCCCAAGGAGAGAAAAGGAGAATGCCAGCTGGTGCGTGCTGCAGGACCTGGGCTCCCACTGGAAGCTTCCAGTTCACTCAGTGTTAACTTATTGTGACCCTCCTTCATGTACACATAAGGTAAACAGCCACTCAAGCCGATTAGATTAGAACAAAAATACAGCAGAATAGGTAGTTACTATCGTTCAATTCAAGATATTTTTCAAAAGCACACCGACCTGGCCTTGTTTTAGCTTCTACTGGTTANAACTGGAGGCCTCTACCCATTCACAAAGTGAAATCCTTCAATCTCCTTTCCAGGGAATTAGCAGGGGGAAAGCCCTCAGTCACACCATTGTGCACAAGATAAGTCTATGGAGCAGTTACATGCACAGGTGTGATCACACAGCCTGAAACTACACCCTGTAATTTGAAAATCTGGGTGCAAAATTTCTTCCTGTGGGGAATCATAAACGAACTTCAATGAGAGTTTTTGTTTGACCTCAATTGATGATTTCTTAATCACGTTTTGGGGTTTCTCACTGTCCAATTATGTCCCTGTCCTGCACGTAGCCCTCCTTAAGAGATTATTTGCCTTGACAGGGGATTCCTGCCTCTGAAACATCAAGATGTCATCCACTGCTAAGAGATGTGGGCTGGGACTTTGATACCTCCAGTTTCTTGTGAACTTATTTTGAAGTGTGTAACAGAAAACTGATCTCCTGAACAGTGACAGCAGCCTGATTCCCGCAGTCACTTAGAAATTCCACCAAATTTGGAGCCTCTGCAGGAGCAGAGTGTAGCTGCCATTCAAAACCACCCAAGAACATCACANCTCCTTCATGTACACATAAGGTAAACAGCCACTCAAGCCGATTAGATTAGAACAAAAATACAGCAGAATAGGTAGTTACTATCGTTCAATTCAAGATATTTTTCAAAAGCACACCGACCTGGCCTTGTTTTAGCTTCTACTGGTTATTACCAACAACTAGAAGAGGGGAGAAATTCCAGAGAAGAAAAAGTTTTACACACTAAGGATGCAGATGAACTATGACTGGTAAGCCAAAAGTTTGAAGAGCCCATATTCGAGCACTGCCAAGTCCCAGTAAACATTTGCAGGACTTGGAGTTTTTGTTTTTCATCTGGAGAGTTCCTTCTGGTTTTGTTTACACTCCAGTTTCTCCTGGTGCATTAGCTGAGAGGGATGGGTCCTGATCAGAGTACTGGAGTACAAATGGGAACGTTTCAGATGCCTGTTACCCCTTCGTCACTAGGTAGTGCACACCAGAGTGGATCTGCAGAGCAAATCAGTCACTGCAGAGGATTTCCTATTCACACCATCCCTGTTTCAGGGGGAGCCTGGCTCCAGTCTGCTCCCATGCAGAAAGCATTAACTGCACCCTTGGAACTCATCATCCAGCGACGTTTTATTTAAAAGGAATCTGATAACTGCACTCCAAGACACATGACGCCAATCAAAGCACAGCAAGTGAGGACAATCACTTGATCAATCATGGAAATTCCAACCCAGATGAAGAGATTCACATAGATAATCCCACAGGGATGCCACCACACAGCTACATCCCCTCTCCTGTGGAGGTGCTGCTCTCCACAGTGCAGGACTGTTACTGTATATACAAACTCCAAAATGGGGCAGCTTAAGGAGTCAGTAGGTAAATCCGGGTATGGGTTAGAACATGGTACACCAAACCTCACCTATTTATGCATTTCAGGCATGAACCATACCAGAATTTGCTCCCCCAGTCTGCTGACAACACTCCAGCAGACCTTAAGTACCCCAGCATGGGCACCACTCAGGCTATGCAAGGACCAAGAGAAAAA
>VYZQ01021344.1:32342-44006 GCA_013400655.1 Mystacornis crossleyi
CAAAAACTTGCATTAAATTCATCACTCAAAGCAGGCTACAATCAGCACGAGACATGCTATGAAAAACAACTCTCCTCCTCCACCAAACACGGACTGATGGAAAAATTAAGCTACACACTGTGAAGAGTGTAGATAACCAGATTTACTTTCCCAGCACTGCCTCCCTCCCAGGCCTGATGATAGTTACCAGCAGTTGATCTGGCATCTGCTCCACAGCTCGTCCCCAATCTTCCTGGGACATAATGCACAAAGGAAAACAGCTTTGGAATCCAGCAGCTCAGCAGGAGCACAGCATGTTTGTCTCTCCAAATACTGTTGGCTATTTTGGTTTCTGCAAATACTTCAGAAGATGAGAGCCCTGTGCCAGCAGAGGAAAAGCCCCACTTACTGAGCAAGTGTCACCCTTTAGCTGACCCAGGAGCAGAAGCAATGCACAGACAAGCTGCTGGCTCTAACTAGTTAGCTGAACTCCAACAACACTTTAGAGGAGCACTGCTTCCTGGGGCAGCTGCTCAGGGATACTGCAGTGTAGGAGGCCAGGAAATTGGAACAGAAGCAGCAGCTCCACAGGATGTTTTGCCACGCAGGCTCAGAGCTGACCACTCCCAGGGACGGAGCCTGGTGGAGCCAGTCCGTCACCTGTCTGGCAGTACCAGGGTCAGGAGGGACAACGGGGTCAGGAGGGACAGGCCACAGCTGGGAGCACTGTGCAGCAAACCTTCAGAGCCCTCCAGTAAGCACAGCTAAGCCTTTATGCTCCTCTTGCTGAAAAAACTGAAAAGCAAGTTCGCGTAACCACAATGATGCACCGTTTTGCCTGTAGGGATTTCCAGCACGCCTAATCCTCCTTTCCCCCTTCCATCACAGTTAGGTGCCAGTACTCAATTATTTCTGAGCCAAATCCCTTTGTCAGCAGCAGGTGAAAGCACAGTGAACTTACTTATTGCCAGAGCTGAAGATCAGATTAGTGCTCTCACATAGGTGGGGCTGGACAACACAACCTACAGCATCAAGAAGTAGGAAACAGAATTTACCCTGAAGACAGATGTGTTTATGGTGCTGCTCTTGTGCTTACTCTGGGAATAAGGCGGTGCTGACATCTTCAGCAAAACACACCCAGCTTAGAGCAGCCACAGACACACAGGTCCACCACTGGGTGTCCATGCTCATGAGTGGTTCCAGTGCCACTAAACAGGCCCAGGAAGGTGAGCAATACCTCTCCTAAGGCAGACTTCCTGCCACAGGCACAGTGGAAAAACGCACACACACTTCCCTCATTCCTACCCACAGGCAGGGAAACCGTACCAGGCACGTCTAAGAATAACGCCAACGCACAGCAGCAGGACAGCGAGGAGCAGCAGTGACCAGACACGCACGTGTCACTCGACCTAAACACTCATCTGCCCATCTGACATGACCCAAGGTCCCCTCCAGCCCGGGTTTTCCTGTGATACTAAAGTCATACCCCAGATGTGTAGCAGAAGCTGTAGAAGCCAGTCTCTAAGAAGACAGTGGGTGAGCCTCTGCTACCACACCACCGAGATCTCCAGGTGTCACCTCGGAAGGCACAAACGGTGGGAGATGCAGGACACTGCTGCAGCTCTGACTGCAGGAAGCTCATGGAGAGACACGGATGGGGGAGTCAGAGGACTGCGGCCTCCCAGGGAAGGGGTGTCTCAAGATCTCCAATCAGAAAGAAGCCAAGGGCACTGCTCCTCATGCTCCTCGGGCTGGGAGGGACGAGGTGCTCTCTCTCCACACCACAACACACGCACTGCCTTGGGAAGCTGAGGTCCCTCTGTGCTGTCACCTCATCATACCTGCTCCCACATGGACAGGGAAGGTGAATGCATAGCTCCTACCACAATACAGCAGAATAAGATGAAAAAGGGAAAAGAGATGTCAAAAGAACTCCTTGCCTTAGAAACCAAAAGGGAAATACACTCAAAGCAAATACGATGATGGAGATTTAAGTTTTTGTAAAATGTTTATTGTTTTAGAAGATTTCAGAATACACAAACCCATAATTTCCTTCTTCTGCATTTTAGAATTTGCTGAGTGAGCTCATTGAACATTCAAGCTGTTGTCTTCAAGTTTTCCAAATACCATTCTATTTAAAGGCACTGTGAATAGGGAATTCAATTTATCAAATGAATGAAAGAAGAATTCTTAGCAGGAACCCTGGTGAGCTAATCAAGAGTCACAATAAAATGTCAGGGGTCCTGGAATTCTCGGCAGGAGGTTAACACCAAATTTGATCCCAGTCAAGGAAGACAAAACATACTATAGACTAATAAACTGTACTAAAAGTTGTGCACTGCAAATACGTGAAAGTTTAAACACAAATGCAGAAAATCTACTTGGTTTGTGCACTTTATACACTCCCAGTACTTAACTACAAAAATTTACACGCTGTTCACCATGATCATGTCATTTAATTTAAAGACAACACTTTTTGAAGAATTTAATACATTTTGAAGCTAGTAAGTTTCTGTGCCACTGCATCTTCAGCGTAAATTTGAAAATTAAGATAGTAACATAATTTGAGTAAGATAAGAAAAAGTTACTCTGCACCTATCTTAAGGCTGGAAACTGGATTCAGAAGAAGATTTATCCTGTCATCCAAAATTAAGGAAGCAGCATAATCCATGCTGGCACCTTCCCTTCCACAAACCTACCAGAGTTTAAAAGATTAAATCTGCAGTGCTGAAAGGGTAATCCTTAAAACTTGATGAACTTAATGGAAATAAACTTCTCTGTTCCTCGACTTCACTTTCCACAGTAAAAGCATAAATTAGAATATCAGACCAGCATCAGAATGAGCCATCACCCATTTTTCAACTTAGCAAATGAATAGCAGCTCCATGGGAGAGGAGAGATAGGGTGGGGAGAGATGGGGAAAGGAAATAGCCATAAGTGATCTTCTAGGACAGGAAAACTAGTTGCAGTAAATACCACTTGGAAATCAATTTATGGTCAATTATGATCTTAGTAATAACTATTTTATGCCTTCATTTACTGCATGAAACACCCAGGGGAGCAAATATTCTCAGAAATATATCCAACATGTCTCCAAGTACGTTATCTGATCAGTAGATGCAGACAGAATTCCAGAAAGAGCAGCTCTTGCTTGTCTGGATGCTGACTGAGGGACTGGGGATGCGGGAGGATGGAAGCACAGTTTCAGTGCAGCTGGACTATCAGTGTTGCAGTATCACCCAGATAAAATAGATCATATCTATCAGTCTGGGCTGTTGACTTCAAAAGCAGTGAGTTTTGTCATCACTGCAATATCTCACCCAGAAATTTGTGAAGCACATTTCATTCTCACAAATGTAAGAAAAAATTCAAGTTGAGGGTCTTTTTTTAAGCAAATCATTATGTAAACATCCATCGACTAAGTCAACCATTGCTTTATTCAATTATTACATGTAAATGTGGTAGCAGAGTATAAAGACTGACATCTCTAATGTACTGTTGGTGTAATGAGACTTACTCGGACCATTCTTTTCTAGAGTGAAGGAGTTGAGTTCTATGAGATTGATTAGAAGAACAGAAATAGTAAAAAATTACACATTCATCAAGCTCCACTAAGTCCCAGAAAATAAATCTTTCACCCAAAACACTGCTATTTATACAGAGACTCTGCTCCTTAACAGCACCAGTTCTATTACTGTGAGAGACCAAATTTAGCTCCACACCTGGATCAGACAGATATATTTTATTATTATCATACTAGAAAACATTAAATAGTATTTAGTTTGCAACCACCAGGCTCTCCTCCTTCCTTATCAGAGGATGCTGCATCTTCCATATTAATTTTTTTTTGAAAGACTTAAGATAAACATATACTTCATTATAGTTTACATCAGCGAAGAGAAACCAAATAGTTTCATAGGCAGGAAGATGTGAGCAGCACACATATGCCAACAGATTATTTTTAACTAAAAGTAATTTTTTCTGCTTCACGAAACAGGAATGAGGTACAGTACTGGGCACTTAGAGCATTCCAGCCACGACAACATAAAGAGATAAGGATGATTAGATTTGCAGAGATGGAGCATCTTTTGCAAGAGAAAGAATTTCAAGCGCAGAACCCATTTCAAAGCTGACACTGTGGTAAAAATTCAGACAACACAAACGCTGGAAGCAATTCTCCTCTGTTAAAAAGTTTGTGCACTCGGTAAGTGCAATTAAAAACACTGAAAGTAGAGAAAAGTTGAGACCTGCAAATCGGCAGAATGATGTTAGCAGAGGGATAATAAGGAATCCTGCTCTAGACTGCCTTTGGTAATACACTTGTGTAGAGACTTACTTGCTTTACACACACACACCCCATTAGGTTATGCCTGCAGTGCTACTGAAGTTTTTAACTTCATATTTCATGTGCAGTATCATCCTCAAGGCTACTGTGAACATACACTGAGTTCAAACAAAAACATTACAAACACCCAGGACCACCTTCTATGGTCTATTAATGACTTTGTAGGAACACAGGAAAATGGCAGTCGGCATATTATGCATCTGTACAGCTGATTTTTTTTTCCTTGGCATTCTCCCTGAACTGCTCCTTTTTTCTAGAATGGTTTGTGTTAAAGCACTGGGCTGATGCTCTTTTGTTTATCAGTAACCAGCTACTGCTTAAAAACAAGGATGTCCATTGTCAGCACCAATGAATGACAGGAGCATCAGCCATGAAAACACTTTGGAATTCTGAAGAACTAAAAGACCTGAGAGTCGGAGGCTAGAGCAGGACTGAAATCAGACTGACACAACACAGATATCTGGCTGAGCTTAAAATAGACTTGGCAGAAGTCAGCCTGGACTAACAATCGACCCGTGGACGTACTGACCACCCAGAATGTATCCAAGCCACAGCAAGTGCTCCCTACCCCTCCATCAAAACAAAAAGCTCTCCCACTTCCCATCAGGAAGCCCTGGAAATGCAGGACGAGAGAGAAAACTCTAAACTTCGTGCATACAGAACGCAGGAAGGGAAGAAAGGGATAGGAAGGAAAACAGCACACCTAAGAAAAATCAGGTAATGCCATTCTAAGAGACTCCTCTTGGGCAAGACCATAACAAAGGCAGCACCACCATCTCTTCAGAAAATCAGCACAGAAAACATGCACAGACCCCATGAACAAGAAGCTGGGGGGAGAGAAGTGGAGGGAAGAATGGATCTGCCTCCAGAAAACACCCATGGGCAGCCACTAAACATAGCCCAGGGTGGTTGTTTTCCTTGCGGTGGAAGGGGGGTGGATGTTATCTTTTCCTAAATGAGCCTATAGCTGGTAGCTGCATGATAACTATTTTGAGATATATATAAACATATTTTTCTCTGGGGCTTAATTACCACAAAGGATGCCAACCGATTTGACAAGTCAATTTTTCTCTCAAATAAAAAAAAGAACCTGAAAAACCTCATTGTCTAGCAATGCAGAGCTTAAAAAGCAGCCCAAACATCCAAGGGATAAATATTAAAGTATTTTCAATACAAAGCAATAAGCAATCGTTACCATTTTTCATAATCGAGCTCCGAAAACAGAAGTTCCGGACAGAAATCTAAGTAAATGCACATCTAGTTTGCAATTTTTTAAATGGCTGTACATTTCAAACCCCAGAAAAAGCAGGCTACAGATAGCTGTTTATTACAAATGACTTCCA
The DNA here is from genome assembly GCA_013400655.1 of Mystacornis crossleyi. Classification (NCBI taxonomy): domain Eukaryota; kingdom Metazoa; phylum Chordata; class Aves; order Passeriformes; family Timaliidae; genus Mystacornis; species Mystacornis crossleyi. The sequence continues at coordinate 38,010 of VYZQ01021344.1, forward strand.
CCTCCTCCACAGCCCTCAAAGGCAAACTATAAAGCTGTGTGCAAAGCCAGACAATCTGGGCACCCAGCCATAAACCATCACTGCTGCAGCACAGATAACTGTTCTCGCTCTCAGCCATCCTTGGCTGCAAACCCACGGGGAAGAGCTCCAGAAACCAGACCTCAGGACCGTCAGGGCTTCTAATATTTTATGAACTTGAATTACAACTATGTTCAAGACCTCAGTGCTAAAAAATTACAGCGCTGATTCACACCCAGGGTTGAGACCAAAACTCGCTCAGATTTGCCTGGTACCCCGAACCTTGAGATGCAAGAACAGCCAGTTATTTTACAGCTGCCTTCAGTGACAGAAGCCTTTTTATCGAGAGGAAGAGAGAGACATGCTACTCTTCAAAAAAAAAAAAAAAAAAAACAAAGGAATCAGATGCGTATTTTAGGGTAGTGCTGCATCTTCCACCATCTTTGACATGACCTCAAAGAGCACAGTGACTACTCTGTGCAGGAGCAGGCAGTTTGTTTGTGATCAAATCCAGACATTTTTATCTTGGGTGGGAGATTTTAAGACATATTAGTGACAAGGTAGGAAGGTGCACAAATGAAGTTTCAGAAAACACAGTTGTAACTGTGTTTGGGAATCCACAGTGAAGTTAGCCATGATTAAGTAATGATAAAATAAGCATAAGTACATCTACTTCTGGCATTTAAGATGTACAACTTAGCCATGCTTTCAGTTGACAATTTTCCTAAATAGCACAGATTCCTAAAGGGAGATCAAATAAAACTTTGATTCCTCTGCTTTCATACATTAAGAATAACCATCTTTCACTTTACCAATAGCATTTGCCAGTGAAGAGATGGCACAGAGCACACAGATCATTTAGTAATGCAATTTACTGTCACTTCTAGATCATCTCCCCATTCAATAAAGCATACTTCTCTTCTAAACACTATTTGCCCTGGCTGATATCTTCATAATACAGCTGAAAACCTCAAGCCATTATCACTAGAAGGCATCAGCTGATCCTAAATTGGCTAGACTGCAGCGTCACAGGCGTTTAAGAGGTTTCCTTATCATTCATCTTTAATACTGAGGGATCGACACACTGCTACCTGCAGCTTCTAGGCCAAGGGGAAACCTTCTAATGGTATTACCATTATCTTGTAATCTGAATTTTAAACAATTAAAACAATAGCACTTTTGTGTTGCAGGTCTCTACTGTAACCAAAGATGATACATTTTTCATCAGATCTCATGTTCAAAGTCTTACATAAAGCACTATTTTTTAAAAAAAAAGCAGCAATATGCACTCTGCATTGAAGCTGCTGAACCTTCAAAGAGAAGCAGCACTGTAACAAGGCACTTAGCTTTAAGTCATCAAGAGAGACCATTTGGTTTACTCAGGAAAGGTTTGGTCATTTTATTTTAAATCTGCAGTTCTTGCAGTCAATACGATCTGGCAATTCTTTCCAAATGAAAGCCTCTTTTTACTGAAGCAGGGGATGGCTCCACCCCTGACCTCCTCCTTCAGCTTGTTTTGGAAAGGGGCCAGATGACAGCATTTGGAAAAGCGCATGTTTATCTCGGGGAGGCCAGCTGCTAAGTTAACATATTATCCGTTCCCACATCCCCCGCTCTTGGTTAAGTCTTCACAGCTAAAACTGAAAGTAAACGCTGCCATTGGGCTTTTAATAAATGTAACACGAAAGAGAAAAGGAGTCTCCATCATATGGAGCATCTGAACGGGCTGGAGAAGTGTAGGTCATTTTGAGTGAACAGCAGGCAGTAACTCTGTCAATAATAACTCCCGGCCTTTCTGAATGAAGTGAATGAAAAACTGAAAAATAAGCGGGTTTATTTCTAGACTAATTTAAAGCTATGCTTTCTATAAGACTGCCACCACTCAGCAACAGTTTGCTCCAATACACAAGATTATAAACCCCTGCCTGACAAAACCTTAAACTTTATCTTGTTTTATTGTTAGTCCATACTTGGCAAGGTGTGGAACATGGGAGCTTTGAGAATTTCAACAAGGAATCTTCAGATTAAAAGTAGTCTTATGCCCAATTATGTTTTTCTGCTATTGAGGAAATCTCATCCCACTATTTTCAAAGTCTTGAAAACCTTCCTCAAGCGACAAGAATACAGAATTACCTTACTCCCCTCAATCATCAGTGAAAAGTCTCAACTTATCAAAAGCACAGCGTGTTATCTTATTAGAAAAGACAAATCCTGGAAAAGAAACCAGAAATTAAGCCGGAGAGGTGGGGTTTTCATTGATCCCAGCAAGGTCCAGCAGGCTTTGCAATGGGCAAACCCATCCACTCACGGGTGATCAGAGACAGATTTTGAGGAGGCCAAGAACACAGGGCTGAGGGTGAACCTCCAAGTTCCCAGTTGGTTTTTAGCCCAAGGGCAGTGTCCCAGCGCAAACTCCACTCTGCTGTGGCCAGCGGGGAAATGGCACAGCCCAAGGCTGCCCACAAGGACATTCCCAGGCACTGGGACTGACGCCCTGCACCACTGACAGCTCCAAAATAATCCATGTGCTGTAAAGCTGATGTACGGCACACACAAACCACCCGTGTGTAACACAACAGCTCTTAGTCTGATGGATACCCAGACTGCAGTCTGTCAATACGGGAACCCACACACAGAACAGGAACATTAATACACCCTAAATACCTCCTGCTGCAATCCAGAGGAGCTCTCAATAAAATGGTTTGTCTGCTCCGTTTCTTTCATTGCTACAAACAAAACCTTGAGACGAAAGTACAATTTATTGCCTGTAAAACAGCCCCTGCTAATACCCGTCCCTCTCGCCCTGGGGCGAGTCCTGGCTCCAGCAGTTTCCCCTATGGCAGCACCTGTTCTCCGGGGGCTGGACTGAAATGAACCTTCCTCAGCGCAGGAAGCCAGACAGATCACTTCCAGTCAGAAATGATCCGCTCCCCTTTGAAGATAAGGACAAAGCCACACAAGGCATTACTGCACTACTCCTGGTGCCCTTAAGCACACATTTTCCCTAAAAAATCTGAACTAAAAGAAGGTCAAGTTATTCTGATTTACTACAGCTTTTATCACAGACGGAGTCCCGGGCTCGGAAGCAGCCAGCTTAGGTTACCGACCAACGGGCATTCTGCAATCTCACCCCAAAAAGCACCACCAGTGCTACCCAGGGCAGACCGAGCCTCCACAGGCTGCAGCAGTTTCCTCACTGGGGTATCCAGGGCTGACACTGATGCTTTCACGGTCTGGAAAGAATTCCAGAAGCCAGAGCAGGGACGCCAGCGCATCCGGGGGCTGTTCCTCAGCACACCATTTTGAGCTCACAAATAACACACAGGAGCAGCCAGCCAGACATCCCAGGGATTCCCGAAGCCGAGGAACCGCGGCTGTGGGAAACTCTGCGATATGCTAAGTACAGGTTGCACCCACTGCAAGTCACCTCCTATTTCCTTGGAAAACACCAGGTGAAGCAGTGAGAATCTGTGTGTACCTTCCCACTACTTTCTCTAAATTATTATAAAACAAAAGTAATATCCGAGAGGAAACTGCATTTAAATTCTCAGTCGTCCGGGAAGCCAAAAAAACCCACCCACCGCACAGAATGAGGGCAGGATTTGGAAGCCATGCCTCGCTCTCCCAGTGCCTCCAGCAGCAGTGCAGATGTTCTCCTGCTCCTCCGCTCTGGTATTGTCCTCAGGTCCACAGCACCACCGACACCCACCTGATTTAAAGCTCTGCACCACCGACCAGCCCACTAACAGCGGGATTTATTGGAATTTTAATTGCCTTAACCGGCCTAATGTCCACAGTAAATTTCTGTATATAAATTAGCATAATTCGCCAGATACATACATATGCAAACGAGAGGGAAAAATATGCAACAGACACGAGTATGACGTCCCAAAGATTATTTCTAAATTTAAACTGGCTGTTAGAATAATTGAATAAATCTCTCCTCGCAGATACACTCGAGTTGTAGCAGGAAATAAACTAGCCACAAAGACCTGCAGTATTATTTTTAATGGGCAAAGAGGGGGGAAAACCCAATCGAGTTCAATAAATCCCATAATTGCACCTTCAACTAATTACATATTAAGAAGATTAACCTTTGACACAAACTTGTGATACAAACAAAGAAGCCTCGAACAATTAATAAACTTCCAGTGTTTCAAGATTTCTCAGGTTAACAACTGAGCCCTCCCCATTTTCCTCCCCTTCTGTGTCGCAGTTAAAGGAATAAACTCTGTTTAATATTCTTTCTCCCCCTGGACATTCCAGGTTTAGACGAAGATCTCTCTGTGAATACTCAGGAGAAAATTGCTGCGGATCCACACAATCTCATTACGTGGGGGGAAAGAGGAAAAATAACCCAAATCTAGATATTTAACTTTTAAGAGAAAGCAGACATGAAGGACAAAGCTGGAGCTCATGTGCTCGCCCACAGGGCAGCACTGCTGGCCATGCCCACAATTTTCCAGCCCTGGGATCATTTCCAACCCGCTCTGCGATAATTTTCACACGTGTAAGTTCTAAAGCAAGAGCACACGGTCATGCCTTGCAGCAGAAGCTGCCTTCATGTCATCTCTGAGTGGCACAACATGCTCACAAATGGCACTTTCTGCTCGCTGTTCGGGGCGAAACAGCGATTCCGGACAGAGAAAAATTACAGAATTAATTCTAGCTTAAAAAAAAAAAATCCGGAGGTTGATCACATTTTTAAGAATTGTATAAAAATAAAATGTATTTTGAAATGTTTTGGGGTGTTTCTTGCTTCGCTGACTAATAAGCAGTTTAAAAATAAGAATAAATTAGTTTAGACTTGTGAAAAAGGAGGAATGCACCGGCTTTGCAGATCTCTTCCCCTCCTAACTTCTACCGTGCCCGGATTAAGAGAGGCTCTTACCCCTTCTTACCTTTTAGTCTTTTCTTTATGGGGCTCTTTGGCAGCTTTCGATTCAGACTTGCTGTAAGGAAACAAGTGAGTATTTTGTCTACCGTGTAGGGGTCTTTCTGACGTGTTCCTTTCTTATTTTAAATGCTTCTTTTTAAAATTTTTTTTTGTAAGTGTACCCGTAATTTCACGAATATGAATACGAAAAAAAATCTCACACGGCCAAAAAAATTAAGTTTTTTGTTGTTGTTGTCGTCGTCGTTTGTTTACCCCCCTCAGGGAAAAAAAAAAGTCTGCCACACAGGAGATGAAAAAAACCCAACAGATCAACAGGAAAACACTATCCAAGTAGAAAAGCAAAGAGCTTCAGTGTCATCCAGCCCAGAGGAGAAGTGCAGCAAAAGCAGGTCCAATTCCAAAACAAGCTTTTGATTTCCAGTGAAGCAAAAAAAGGAAAAAAAAAACCAACTAAAAAAATAACCAAGACCAAGAAACCAAGACAAAATACACGTTCAAGTCCCCAGCTAGACTTTTGCACGAGTGTGTCTTAAATACAAGTTTGCTTTTATGTGTTGCAGCAAAACCCACGAAAAGCCAGGATTTGGAGTTGATCGGGATGAGTTCTCGTGTGTGTGTCTTGATGGGTTCTCAGTCCACATGGAGGAGCATCTGAGGGTTTTTCAAAAAGTGCAAATCAAAAAGAGAAACTGGGATCCAGAAAAGAGTTTTAAGATGGATCCCCCCTTCAAAATAAAAGGAGGAGGGTGAAAAAAAATTAAACACCACCGCGGAGGCACGGGGGGATGCGGAGTCTCACATGGGGCTGCGGGCAGGAGGAGGATCCCGCCGGGAGGTCCGGGGGGGGCGGAGGATCCAGCGGTGTCTCTGCGAGGGGAGGAGGGTCCGCGGCTCCGCAGGGACCCCGCGGGCGATCCGGGGCGGGAGGAGGATCCAGCAGCCGCTCCCGCAGGAAGGAGCGAGCGCGGGGAGGGGATCCGGGGAGGAGGATCCAGCAAAGTCTTTCACGGAGGGAGGAGGGAGCGGGGAAACCCGACAGTCTGTGTGCCTGGCTCGCAGCGGGATCCGCGGGCAGGCGGGGG
>VYZQ01021345.1:43989-59192 GCA_013400655.1 Mystacornis crossleyi
CCTTTTTTTTTTTTTTTTAAGAAAATAATTAATGTTGGTAGCTTCACAATTGTGTTTTATGGATTTTCACCAGTATCAAGACAGGCACACTTTACACAATGGCTTGTTGAATTATCTTTTCCTTCGTGTTCTAGTGAACACATGGATATTTCAGGTGGTACTGTAAATCAGCAGATCACAGCTGAAGGCACTCTGTTTTTTGTTAACTGGCTAAAGCTGTTAAAGGTAATCAATTCCTGTCTTCAGTTTGTCCTAATCTATGCTATTGCTTAGCTCACCACAAAAACATTTGATCACGAGTAGAGGTCTTTTGTTGGTTTGTTTTACCCAAACAATAGTGTTAACAGAAAGAAATAAAAACGGTAGCTGATCAAGACATGTTTATCTGTCACCTTTGTCATTAATGAATGCATATGAAGTGAGTTGAGTGGTTTGTTTTTGTCCTTGATAGTGTAAACCTCAGATAGAATAAACTCAATGAAATAAAAAACTTCATCTAAGGCATATCAGCCTCCCACTGTGTCTCTTTTAGCAATGTGATTTGCTGTGTGCCTTAGTACTAGTTTTGTTTGGATTTGTTATTCTAAAAAACTTGATGGCCCTGTCAAGTTAGCTTTCAGATTGTTGTGGATTATCTCTATGCCCAGTTTCTGGGGAGTTTTGCTTGTCACAAGTACACTTAGTACTAGAAAGCAAAGGAATTGCATTTTGTGCAGGCTATAGGTCTTGATAACAGGTAGAGTATGAATTTCCCTGGCACAGTACACCTCTGTGTGCTCTTTCATCACAGGTGAAGTCAGACAGCAGACAGAGCAGGGGTCTTCTCTTCTACCTTCATATTATTAGTTCTGGGAAGAGAAAAAGAGATTGGACTGAAGTAAGGGAATCATCTTAAACTGAATTTTCTGTGTGTACAGGTTCTTCAAATGGACAGTTCTTTAACAAACAGCTGAGTAGGTTAGAGTTACATGCAATGGATAGGTAATTTCTTGTTCTAATTACAGTTCTGGAGAGATTTTCCTTTCCACAGACTTTCCCAAATATCCCACTGTAGTCCTTTTCCAAACAAGAAAGAGGATTCAGTAAGGAGCATTGGGACTAAGCAATGGATATGTCCCCATTCTCAGGGGTCACATTTCTCCAGTGAACAGCAAAATGTGTGTGTTACTTGTCAAGCTATAAACGTAGGCAAGCCTTGTAAACTGAGATTCTTCTGATACAAAACAATTTCTAATTCAGTCTTCAAAATGTCATTTGCAGTAACTGGTACTCTCTAGGTTTGATGCAAAGTGAGGAATACCAACAAATTTTAATCTTTCAAATCCTTTTTTTTTTTCATCTAGTAGATAAACACTACAAAGTTGCACTTTTTTCATACTTGAGCAAAACAGACGGTGGAGTTAAGTGCTGTAGTACGTGTTATACAAAGGCTAAGAAGGGGTGAAGCAATGTTGTATGGCATCTGGCACAGGCTGCACCTCTTAGCAGCCAAATCTAAACAATAATCTTCCAGAAAACTTCAGGATTTTACGCTTAAATTCCCTCTGAGAAAGGAGGAGTTCTGGGAGTTCTAGAAGTTGTTCCTCTCAATACCTGCCAGCTTTTTTAACACCGAAAAAAGAAATTATTTGTGGCCTTACCAGCAATACATTGGCTAATTTCAGGGAATTAGTTCTCTGAACCTGCCCTGGAGCTTGCTGGGTAGTTTGTATTGGGCCAAAGAAAGAAATAGGGAAAGGACTTTCATGAGAGGTTTTTTCAAGCTCTTCTTATGTTCATGATCCTCTTCTGCTGCCTTTACAATGAATTTGTCAAGCTATTTGTCCCTCCACTCCAGTTCCCAGTGCTGGGCGGGTCTGTGCTGCAGGAGGTGCCCTATGGATGGGGCCTGAGGGCTCCGCTCCTCATGGAGTGACACAGTTCTGAACACACCACTCTCCTCATCCCTCTCAAAAAACAGAGGTGCAAGGCAAGCTTGGAAAAGGGTAATCACTAACGCAATGCAGTCAGTGAGACCCTGTGGTATTAAACCCAGCCCCTATAGTGCATCCGTAGGAACACCCAGAGGAAAATGTGTCCCTGGGATGTGGAGCCAGGAGGCCTAGTCAGTCTCCTAAGGCGTTTGGCTTGTCTGCTTTCAAGTGCAGGCAAATATTAAATTTTCATTGCCATGATACTTGTATCAGCTAGACTGCTTTCTGAGCCCATCAAAAAAACACAGGCTGCCATGATTCGAGGCCAGAATTGGTAGCTGGGATAGAGAAGTGAGGGCTAGAAATCTTACATCTGCTCAGAGCAATGGCATCCACCTTCTTATCTGACTAAAATAAATATCATGTTCAATTTGTAATTATTACTACCAAGAAAACCACCCACTGAGCTAGAGGATAAATGCCAGAAAGAAGCAGTGCCCTGCCAATATGACCTTAGCGCAGAAGAGGGAGGTACATGAATATGTGCACATTTGGTCTAGAGAGAGACACAAAGCCCAGTGAGAAGTGGGGGAAACAGCACATGTTACAGATGTGCCCAAATGAGTATCAGGATGCATTAACTTAGTGCACTATTAATTTATTATATTTTGAAATAATAGTATAAAATAAACATAATTTCATCTTGTATATGAACTGTGAATTATGTTGTGTGGGTCATTCCAAAGGACAGAAGTGATCTTAGTCATAACTACCACCACTAAATATTATAAAATGCCTAATGTCTGGTGTAATTACCACACTGCTATTTCTGTTCTGTGCTGAAATCTGTTTTGCCCTTCAGCTTTTGCACTGCCAATTATCAAAATAAAATATGAAGTTGAATAACGTAACAGTGGAATATTGCAAATAAAATAATAGTAAGAATCCAGTCCATGTGGGGTCATTGTATGTATAGGGAACAGTGCAGCTTGCTCAAATATTTGGAATTCATGGTGACAACACCTGAAATTAGGAAGGTTAATGACTAAACTGATTAGCAACAGAGAAGGCATTTGCAAACAAGTGAGTTATAGTCATTGAGGAAGTAAAACCTCTGAAAGACATTTTAAATCATGACAGAACTTTTTCCTGAAAAAGTATTTTGACTGATCATAACAAGGAGCTCTGTCATGATGTTTCACCTTATGGAGCCTTTGGAAATGGATCCAGATGGATGGGCATGAAAGATGTTGATTTGGTCACTTCATACAAGCTGGTATAGCAGCATTTGAGCAAAAATCATAAGTAATTTTGAATGACCACTGGTAGTGCAATTCAAGTCATATTTGGCTACCATCTTTGAAAGCCAAATGACCTGCTGCTTTATGTACTCACTCTTGGACACAAAAATATAAAGTCAAAGTCTGATCCATTAACCTCAAGCAAACTACATCCTGGCAGCTGTTACTTGTGAGCAGGGCATGTGAAAATAGAGACAAATTCTCAGGCTGGACTGAACAGGCCTTTGTAGATGTAAAATATAGGAATGCTTTACTGAGGTAAGTTTACCTCTGCCTGGAGGACAGGGATCCCTATACCTTGTTAGGGATTGTAGCATATATTTATTGCTTTTCTATCCAGATGCATTGACCTGCTGCAGCTTTTAATTCATTCTTATGTACAAGGCCTAGTACCAATTGTAAGCATTACCAGCAAAAGGAGAAAAAAGGAAAAATCTCCAGAGTTGTCAGCCTTTGAAACTTAAAGGAATTAAATTTAAAGGAGTGCAGTCTCATTATTTTATCTAAATTTTTTAAATGCCTCTATGTATGCCTTTCTGAGCCAAGATTTTTGTGTGTCTCATGCCTAATGATATTCAGAATTTATAGCAATATTTTCTGCTTCAGCCCTTGCATTTGTTGTGAGTTTCCTGTTTCTCTCAAGGAGGTACTGCCTTGCTGCTGTGCGGTGTCAGAACACTGCAGCACACTGTTCTGCAGGAAACCATCCAGCAGCGTCATGCACACACAAGTACCCTACCTGCAAACTCGTATATTTGCATTGTTCCTGTTCACTACTGTCAGTTTAGTTCAGATACTTCCGTAAAATAATACCTAGAAGCTAATCAGAAACTTCAGAGAGTATTTCCAAGACCAGTTCCCTATCTGCGTACCTGTCTTTATAACACATGGAAATAGAGGAGCACTGCAGCACAGCTACACTATATAATGATGGGGGTTTGCAGGGTACCATGCTGATGAAGTTGGAACTGGCAGCTATTGTATCCTGTTGCAAAGCAACTGAGGGAAGATTTGCTTTTGGAGATTTCTTGTAAAGAAATGAAACTCTCTTTTGAGCCAGTATGTTTTATATCTTCTCGATTTTCTTACGTGGGATCGCTGTCACAAGTTTCAAAACCTTTATGTTAATTTATCCTTAGACATATTAAAAATGCATTCATCCACATGATTTAGTTAGCTCAAAAAGAAAAAAAAAGTAAGTGAAGACAAATACCCAGCTGTAGATATAGTGTAACATTTAAATTGATTGTAGCCTATTAAAGCTCATTTGTTCATCAAGGGTGAAAAAAGTATTAACAACTGAACTAGTGCTCATTCTCGTAGTCCTGATTTATTTTCATAAGCACAAATACAAATGAATTGAATTAGGAGCAACACTCTTTTCAAAGCATTTTAAATAATATTCAAGTTGTGATTTCGACCTTAAATTTACAAAAAAAAAAAAAGTCTTTGGAGCAACAGTGGTTTGGCTGATACCAAAGTAAATATTTTGTGGGTTTTTTTTAAAAATAACTCTTACCCATTTAGAGAGAATTGACTGGAAACTTATTTTCTAAAGGTGTTTTCAAAAATGTACGTTAGAGAATTGTGGTTTCATATAATTACATTTAATGCATATAAGTTAACTTTCATGATGCAGCTGGAGTTACTTCAGTAGAGTTCAGTGTGGAACCAGTTGTTAAAGGAGCAGCCCATTTCATACTCAGGTGTGTTCTGCTCCCTCTCATCGCTCTCCTGTCTCCCTGCATCTGTGCTGCCCAGGCTGTGTCCCCTTGGCTGTACCTCCTTCGCCAGCTTCTCTTCTTTTCTTATCAACAATTCCACATATATTTCATGCCTATTTTTAGCTGCTATTTATTTGGCAGAGAACTTGGATAGAAATTGTCTTCATCAGTGAGTGTGTTAGTTCACAACAGCAGCGGGTTTTGCGTGTGTGCCCTGACTGCTCTCGCTTGTGCCCCCTTGACCCCACTCACTGCTCCACATCCAGAAAGTGTTTAGAAGTGTAAAGTAGATTTTTTCAAAGGAAAAAAATTCTGAAAATTCTTTCCATGGGGGCATAAAATGCATCCCAGCCCATAAAATAATAGTCAAAAAAAATAACTGGCCCTTGTGTACTTCTCAGATGTTTATTTAGGGATGGTAGAAGGGTACAAGGCTGAATGTATCCCAGAAGAACACATCAGACATACATACAGTGCACATGCAGGAACCCCAGCTACTAGCTGCTGCAACAATTGATTGCACCAAATGACTTGTTAATATGGATTAAAGCCTTAGTTACTCACAGTGGTGGATATTTAAAAATCCATCATTCCAAATCACATTGATGGCTAAGGACCATTACCCTTGCAGACCTGGGTTAAGGAAGTTAGCTCTCATTTACAGCACTAGAGAAGGTAGAGTCTGTAATGGCTTTTCACTGTTCTGTTGTAGAACAAGTCATGGCTTCCTCAAACAAAAGGTATTTTTTTCTGCTCTTCTAGATTCCATAATTACAATGATTCTAAACTGGAAGCAGAAATAAAGCGATCACTTTTATTATTTATACTATTTTACAATATAGAGATTTTGCTCATACTTGGTCAATCTGTTGTGCAAACGTAAGAAGATGGTAGTTTTCCTCCCCAGAGATTAAAGAGTCTGTTCCCATTTTCTGATTCCTTGCTCCATCCTTGTATCCTTGTGACAACTAAACAGAGTACATTGTTTGAATTTTTACTAGAGTGAGGCTGGAGATGGGCTGGACGGCAATGAAGCATTGCCAGCATGTACAAACCATTAGCATAAATTCTAGAAAGTAGCTCAGTTCCAAGCCTAAGTCTGAGAAAATTGATGTGCATGAATCCAAGTACTATTTTCACACAGAAATACAAATTTTGAATATGCATGAGTGAGAGAAAGATTTTACTTATTCCAGAAATCTAAGACATTATTCCCACCAGGACATATGATCATTGAAAGAAAATGGAAAAGCATGGAAGCACCAGCTGTTTGTGAATGAATCAGATTTGGCCTGGTTAACATCTGAGATGAATCAAATATGGTTTTGTTAGCATGATAAAGATTGATGAATTGAAGAAGGTTTAGAAACCCTCTAAGGATTTCTCTGAAGACAGTGTCTGGCTAGTAAAAGTACCTACGCTGTTAAATAAATATGGAATCATTATTGGGCTATTTACTTGTTCACCTTCAAGTTAAAGACTCCTTATCAGTTTCCTGCTGTCATCCTACAGTGTCCTAACAAAATCAACCTCAAAACCTGAGCCTCTGTGTTCCAGACAGGAGGTGAGCAGGAGATCTGTCTGTGACTGTGAGACCATGTGCAGTGCCTATGTATAATGCAGCCAGTGTTTACTGAAGTAAATTGTCTTCTGGTTTGCTCAACTTGGTTCTCAAGAGGAATTTGAATATCTTAGGTATGTGTTATATAAACTCAAAAAATATTTTATGTAGGAGAAGGTTGCTTCACTGACATTAGGGCTACTGTGTGAATTGTGTGCAAGCTGATTTGGTTGATTTTTCCAAGTAAATGTTTATGGCTGGTTTTAAAATGGGGGAGAGGTCCAGTTTATAACAACAGTGCTACTCTAAAATGCTTGTTTTAGCATTGGATACACAGCAGTGCATGATGGCTGGTGAGAAAAATAGGTGGAATATTCTGCCTTTGTACTGTCACCTGCAAGAAGGTTCAAGTGAAGAAGGAAGGTCCTGTAATGTGACTTCAAGTTTACAAATAGATGAAAAAAACCCCAGTTTTAAAAAGTGAAATTTTATCAACTATGAAATGAATGGTTCAGGATATACTTGGTGCACATTTTTAATTTACATGGGTGCATATTAGCAAGCACAGGTAAATATCTATGCATAGATTTAGAATATTATGCGAATATGATATGATATATTATATGATGTGCTTTGCAGTACCACTGACACTTGGCATTTGCTGTTTTCAGCAGAAGTATTTCTAGTGTTCCAAATATTTGGAATAATTCTGGCAGTGGGGGAATGCTGTCACTCCAAGTGATTTTTGTGTCATACATTCAGAAAAGAATAACCCAGAAGCTCAAAAGTAGAAGCTTGCAGTTAACAAAAAAAATCCCTAATATGAAACTTTTAAAGAGCCCTTCTGAGGGCATTCACTCCACATTATACCTCTGCCTCCAAGTAAAATTGCACTTGGGTTGACTTTGTGCAAATCAAAGATGCCTTCTATGTAATTTCATTCAAATATTTAGCTATGCTTCGTTGTTACCACATTAGACAGCAAACACAAATCCAATAAAATGTAAACCTTGCTTTCATTAAGTTGAAAGCAACTTGCTTGTTCAAAGTCTTTGAGATTGACTCTTTTGGAAAATAGTTTATTCTCAAAGGTAAGCAACCTTGGTCAACATGAAGCTCTACTTAATCCCAAGAGAGTGATTGATTTTCTTTTTTTTTTTTCCCTTAGTCCATTGTCATGCAAATCATGAATTTACTTGATTCTGAATTTATTTACTTAGATAGACTATAGACAAAAGGAACTGCTAGCAGTTCTCTGTTTTCAAGGAAAAAATCTCTACCACTGTAGCACCTAACGTTGCAATGTTATTCTTCTTATGTTAATTGATGCTTTTACATAGCAGTGATTGATAGATTGTGTTCTTCCAAGTATGTACTCACTGAAAACTGCCATTATCATTTGAGAAGTAAGACAGTGCAGATGATTTAGGTCACAACACCTAACACCAGTATGTTTAGGTAAATTTAGAATATTTCAAAATATAAAGGGCAAGGTTGAGCATGACATTGTCTAATACAGGCCTGGAAGAGTTGCTTGATCATTACAAGAATTCTTTCCAGTAACAAAACACTGTGATTTTATTTAATGAGGGAGGCTGTTAGAATAATGGGACTTTGCATCTGTCTGTGCTGATCAAAGTCCTCCAGTCCTGAGGCACTCGAAAGTCTGTTGACTTTGATACAACAAAGCATCCAAGGAAAGCTTCTGGACTTGGTTGGGTGTTAATGACTGGGCAGGTCTCAGACCTTACTCTGCCGTGCAGCACTGGCGGGGCTGAGGGCCAAAGTGTGCCAGGTGTGAGTGTGGATAAGCCCAGGATGGTGTCTGTAGGTCATCTTAGGCTTCCCTATAACCTGCTGCTTATATCTTATCTTGTACAGATTTGGGCAGTCAAGGATTTTGAGTATCTTGTCTGTTGAGTTTGTGGGGCTGTGCTTGCATTTACCTTTATTTTGCTGTCACAGGGTAGAGTATACAGTGCCTCCTCAGTCCTATGGAATTTTCCATTTAAAGTCTGGTTACAATGGTAGACTTTTTATACTCCCAACTGGTACAGGGTGATGTATTTTAAAATCTATTTTACTGGTAACCATGAGAGTTTTGTTTCCATGTTCCTTCAAATATTTGCACATTTAGCTTTCTTTATACAAAGTTCAATAGTTTTACTTGCATTTAATAGAAAAAAAATGAAGCAAGAACATAAAATTCTCTGCTCTGTTAGCCTGGGGGAGTCTTGTGAACTACTAGGGAATTTACAGGAGGTGATTGATAAAGGCAAGCTATTTACATCTCTAACCTCACTCACTCTCTCCCCCTCTCTCTCTGAGCCTGTACCTGCACTGGAAACTTCTCATTTCCATAAAATGTAAAGATTGATTCATCCAGGCCAAGAATTGCCTATCTGTTACAGGCTGCATGTGCATAAACCATACAAGAATTCATCAGGAGTAAATTCTTGGTGGTATTTCCAGTGCATGTGTTTGGAGGAACAGGGAATAGGGAAAAGTTGAAAAAAATATATGTATATATATTTGAGTGTATGTATATAAATATATATGTGCAGCAAACCAAAATGGGAAAAATGTTTTAGTGAAGTGGGCTCTAATTGTTTTTTAAAATTATGTTGTGAGGATAGCCAAACTTTGCTTTAGCCTCTGAAGAAAAAAGGTTTTACCTGTGGGCTTTTCACCTGTCCCACAAAAGAGGCACTTCTTCTGGGGGTCAGGAATAATAGAAAAAAATTAGGAACTAAAATCTTTTACTGTCAGGTTAATAATGCCTTTTGACTATAACATGAAAAACAAGCTTTTCGTTCTACCAGTCATTCATAAGAGTCTTTTATTAGGTTTACTAGAGGAGTTTTATCATTCTTTTTCTGAAAAATGGGCAGCCACTCTGACATAAATCAAAATCTTTTTGCTACTGCTTTCCAAATGGATTATTTCAAATGCTGTGATACAATACAAAGCATTATAGAAAATGTGAATCATGTTATTTACAAAGATAAGCATAAAAAAATAAAAGGGTAATATCAACTGGTGGGTTTTGTATTACCAATTTTTATTTTATTTTTGAGTTTTTAATGGAAAATAGGGTTACTGATTAGTGTTATATAATAAATGCTTATTAAAGTAATTTCCGCGAAAGAATACATAGTTCCATATAGCAATATAGAAAAGACACATAGTAATTATTGAATTGAAAGAGGTTTTGATTTTTGTTTGGTTTTTTTTTTTTTTTTCCTAGTGAAAGCCCTGAAAGAGTATAATTTTCAGGCTGGGTGAAGTGTTTTAACTGGCATGAACTGGCTTGAGCTGTCTCAAACAATAATAGGTGACATTGCTAGAAGGCAACCATGGTAAATTGTTTGCTGCACTGCTATGCAGGTTACTGTTCTTGTTTTCCCCCCATGATCTCAATAATAATGACAGTAAGGGAATAAATGAAACAATTTCTCCAGACTATGTCTAATTATGTTGGATTTTATGTCCAGGAAAATTAAGATATAATAGTACATCAGCAGAACTGAACCTGATACCACTGTAGACAAAAGACAGTTTTGTTAGTATTGATCTCAGACTTGTTTGCAGTGGATTGGGGTGAAGGGAGAAACTGAGTGAGTAAGTCCAGATTAGCACTTCTTAGCACTTTGTATTTATTAGAGTGGTAAACCACTGGAGTTGTAATTATGGGTCTGCATTACAAATTGCATCATTTTTACTCCTTGGGACTCACATGTTTCAGTGAGAAGTCTGGGAAATTATTTTTTAATGTGCTTGTTAGCACAGCTGTCAGAATGCTTGGCTTACATTAACGGTGACATCAGAGACTGTGCTCCTATCCAGGAGTGTTGGGCAGTGCATTTACAAGAGGTAAATTCCCTGCTCTGGGGGACTCAGTGGATGTCTTTAAAAACATAAAAGTATTTCACTTGTATCTTCCTTCCTTGCTTCCTGAATTTTGAGAAAGTTCCAAATATATTCTTACCCAGCCTTGTACTTCCAGGTAGCTAGAAGTCAGTGGGATTCACTGTCCTTCATGCACTGATAACTTCTATTTTAAAAGCATTTATGTAAAACTGGTAGAGATAAATTTGAGAACCCAGAATCCAGCATGCTCCATCAAAAAAACAGGATGATAACTGACAGCTTTAGAAACTGTCTAAATTTAGACATCTGAAAATTGTGACATAATATTTTTTTTTCCACCTCTGACAACCCAGTATTAAAGTGCTTCAGCTTGCAGCCCCATCTACCAGTCAGTTCTCACCTCCAGCAGGCTTCCTGCAAGCAGAGTCCTCTAACACGCAGAGTTTTGAACAACACTGCTTTTTGTTTCTTTTTTTCTTTTTTTAAAGCAAATTACTTATTGTTTATTAATAACAAAAGCACTTTTATTTTTAAGAAAATTACTTATTGTTTATTTTAGCTTCTTCATATATTTCTATATTTTCTCATCTTCTTATTCCAATGCTACTGCCATAGAATAACTTTTTTAGCAGAGCATTTGTTCATAGCAAAAAAATAAAATTTCTTGTAACACCAATCATCTTTCTGTATGTTTCACTTCAGTCTAGGACTAGGGTCATATGGTTATATTCTGTGGCTCTGAAGAACAGATGTTCACTAAAAGAGCACTCATGATGAAATAGCAGAAATTGTGACTTTAGCACAACACTTAATTGTATTTCTTCGGCTATTATTTAGAGACGAGAATAGCATAGTCGTGCCTGCAGACATGCACACCTCACCAGCAGTCATGGGTTTGATTCCTTTCATTTGAAGCAGAAACCCTGCTCTCTTTTCACGTAGCAACGTAGGATGTCTCTTAGTTTCCTATAGTGTGGGAGCAGTTGACTTCCTTATGTTGGGCTTGTAAGATCTTTGGAACCATATTTTACAATGTGTGTAGGCATGACAATAAAGTGTTTTTTTCTTATAAAAGAACAGAGCTCAAATAGGGAGAGAAGGGAATAGTGTATTTCTGTGTACTATTCCCTTAATTAGGGCTTCAACCACAAGTGGGAGTCAGCAGAGGTCATTACATTAGTTTTACTTTCCCAAGTTTTTTTCATACAAGTAGATGGTGAAGAATTATTTCTTTAAAAAAATGAAATCCAAGATCCTCAAAACTAAGGGGTAGGTTCTGATGACAGTCAGGCAAGCTACTCCATTGAAAATCTGATCTCAAGCCTTGCCTCCTTCTGAATTCAGGACATTTCAAAATATCTGTAGAAACTTTCAAATAGTCCGTGTGATATCAGCTGCTTCTTGATCAGGACGAAGTGACTGCATTTTTGATAAGTTAAGAAGCAAACCAAAAATTCTTCATGTTTTGCTTTTCTGAGGTGTGGAGAAGTTCAGTTGTTTCCTATTATACCAGAACTCATAGAACCCTGGATCCCCCCAGGCTGGAAAGTCCTCATGGGGCCTCTAGTCCCACATTCTGCTCAAAGCAAGGTCAGTGCTGGATTCAGACCAGGTTGCTCGGGACTCATGTCAAGTTCAGGGAAAATACCTTCAGGGACAGAGATTCCACAATTTTGCCTTTAAATCTGCTCCAGTGCTTTATTACCCTCACAGTGAGCTATTGTGTCCTGGTGCAGCTCAGTGCACAGCCTGGCTTGGGCTCCTCCCCATGGGGGCTGGCAGATGGCTCTCCAGTCTTCCCAAAACCTTCTCTTCTCCTGGCTAAACCGGCCCTCTTCCCTCAGCCTCTCAGTCTAGGTCATGTATTCCTACTATCTCAAAAAAGTTGGGAGATTATTTTTAGTCTTATTATTATTTTAGTTAGTTTCTAAATTGCAAAAATTCCCATCAGCTCTTTTTCCAGAAGGCTCATAATCAGTGTAGTTCAGAAAGAAACTACACAAAATAAAGATGATCTTTTTCTTGTAAGTCACTTGAAATCTCCCAGCTGGGTTACCCTGCCGGAGTGTGATGATGGGTTGTGGTATTTAAATAGCAGAAGTGGAGCAGAAAGCTCAGAGAGTAGCACAGCTGCCTCTCCTCTGCTCTGTGTCCCTGGAAGTGCACTGCCAGCTATCCAGGGCTGATGGAGGACTCTGGTGGAGTTGTTAAAACTATTTTCCTTTTGCCATTCAGCAAAGAGAAGGGGAAAAAGGAGACAAGAGTTCTGGACTGGGCAACAGCAGAAAGGTTTGAACGAGCAGAGCCAGGTGTATGCACTGCTCATCCTTGGCTTGGAAGGTTTGCATCAGGCCCTGGAGCTTGGCCTTGCCTCTGTGCTCTGAGGGCCCTGGTGCTCATACTCCTGAGTGTCTGGGTCTCTCTTGCTGCAGAGAATCAAGACTTCATTTTCATCTATGTAGGCTAGGAAAGGGATAAGTATAGGACAGAAAAAGTATTTAACATTGAAATTACAAGGAATGGGCTGCCTGGGGAGGTGGTGGGGTCACCATCCNTTTAAGACTCTAGGTCTTTATTTCTATGAAAGAGCATTCTGTCCTCTCTAAATTTCATTTTATAATGGAATAGTTAAATAATGGTGGAATCAGAAATTGAGAAAAAAGAACCCTCAATATTTTTTAAGGTATTAGAAGATTCTTTAGTATTTTTCAAGCTTTTTATGGTGAATTTGAAATTATCTCACAGTATGTCCTGATTTTGAGGTAACCAGATTTTTCAGTGAAAATTTGTTGTCGTTTTCTGATAGACTTGATTCAGGAGAACAATCAAAATACAAGTCCATTGTTTTCATTGTATTTCATACAGAATTTCTAATAGTTCCATAATATATTGCAAAATTGTTACCATGTAATCTCTGTAGGAATCGGGCAAGCAATATTCCTCCAGGTACAGCACTTTATAGGCAGGTTGTCAACCGCTGAAAAATAACAAGTTGACAACAGTTTGAAAAAGAATACCAAGCTAATGGAGCAGTGGCAAAAAACTTGGGTTGTTAAAAGCATGATGTATGAGAGAAGGAAAGAATGGGCAGAAAAGTGTAACATGAAAAATGAATAGGCATTTCATTATAGAGGACTTCCCTTTTGTTTTCAAACACGTTGCTGCTTGCAGAACCCTGTGTGAATATTGAAAGTGGTTTGTTGGCAGCAGCCAGCCGTGTCAGATGCTTATACCTTCTCTTAGCAAGAAATCTGTATTGATGTGTCTTCCGTAAATTTTCAAATTGCAGAGCCACGGTAAATAAAATGTCATTTCCTGAATAAATTAGGATTTTTTGCTATCATCTGAATTACTAATGTTGTCCTGTGTAATATAATGTTTCTACTTCTCCTGAGGCAGCCTCTTCAATTTTGCTTACACCTGTGGCTTAATATAGGACAGAAGGTCTTCCAAAGACCCTGTTCCCAGTGGAACACTGCTGATTTTCAAGAAAAGGCTTGAAAATTATTTTAGTGTTTCTAGGTAAACCTCCAGGTCCTGTAGTTTTTAATTTGAACAGGCTTGAACACATTTTGATGTGCAGGTATCAGCTCTCACTGGGAGCAGCTTTTGTTTTATAGCTCATACTCTTCACCTTGTAACCTCAGAGAAGACAACTAAAATTGGTTTAATTTTCTTTGTTTAGCTTGCGTGACTGCTCCAGCGTTCACAAGTGGTTTGATGTATAGTTATCTATCCCCTCTCTTGCTGGAATGAGAGAAGTTCCATATCACATAGAGATTAATGGAATATAGGAGCATTATAATGAATGATTTGGTAAAATAGTTGCAAGAGAGCTTTTTAAGGGTTGAAGTTGTATTTTTCACCTGATGTATTTCATCTCACCACAGTTAGTAAGTTTATATGGAGCTTGTTCAGAACTATTCAGAATTTTTCTTGAGGCCATACTGATATTTTCTTGTGACCACCATTTCTTCATCCGGGATCCAAACTCTCTATTTATGTCTAAAAATATATGAAATGCACCAGTCAACTGGTGTGCAAAACAGTTTAAGCAAATGACTAATAATTATCAATTATTCACTTGACACCATGCAGTTCTATTTTAAACCAGGGAAAAGCTGAACAGTGACATAGAAGAACATTGGATGTATGCTCAAGAACTGCAGCTTTGCACAGAAACATTCATCTATCAATAAGTTAAGAAATACACTAAATATTAACACAGAGTAATCATGCAGCAGATCAAAGCCTTGCATTTCATGGAATGAATTTTAAAGTAGACATTTCTTTGACAAAAGTAGTGAGAGTAAGATTCTGAGAAATTCTTTGTTATGTGAAAAAAATCAATTAAAACTGAGTTAAATTTTCCAAGGAGTCTGCTACTTGCCCAAAAGGTAAAGTTACAAGTTTTCCATTACTATAAAAGTTAGGTTTCATATACTGTATTACATTTTTTGCCTGAAAAATGAACACAAAATGCTCTTCAAAACTAAACATTTTCCAGATTAAAACTTAGAGGTTTTCATTACCAGCCCTTTTTTTCCCCCCTTACATTATAAATTTAACTTCCTAAAGAAGGAAAGCTTCGACAATAAAAGCATTTTATCTGGAATTAAAATTGCCACTTCTTATTGAGGCAAAATACTTTCATGGCAATTTTGCTGAGCAGAAATGTGGGGAAAACAATTTTGGTTTTATCAATGATAAAAACCCAACCAAATTAAAAGAAACCAAAAAACTCTGCCTTTTACAAAATCCAGAAAAAGTCCTATTTGCACAGCTCTCAGGGTGATCAGGAGTCTCAGCATTTCACAGAATTCACAGAATGACT
>VYZQ01021347.1:11375-21800 GCA_013400655.1 Mystacornis crossleyi
AGTGGCAAACAGAAGTTCAAATGTTAGTTGCTATTTCTTCAGCTTGCAGAACCCTATAACATATATGTGCCAAATTTCAGTCTTCTCTTTTAATGGGAATATGCCAATTAATTATATTTCGATAAAAGAAGAAGCTGTTTTGTATAGCATTTACTNCATATTTAAGGGAAACCACTTATTATTAGTTTCTTAGATTCTTCTTCAATGACTCGTATCTGAATACGTGGATGAAAGATGAATGGAGTCACTTCTATGATTCAGTGTATGTAAAAGAGAACTGGATCGATCCACTGCTAAGGTAAGTAGTATTTAAGTAGTCTCTGGCCACCTCAAAGTTTAAAAGCTGGGAAAAGCTTCCCCTGAAAGCTCACATTTCTGTTGAAGTGTTTCTCCTATTGAAGTCGCTCAGAACCCTTCTCGTCTACACAAGTCTTCAGCAATCCCTTTTACTTACCCAGAGGCAAGGTTCTCTCTCAGAAAAGTACTCTCACAGTTGTACATTTGCTTCCTGATGCCCCTGAATAGATAAAACATCGTATTCTGAAAAATAGTAAAATAGAAAGTTCAAATTATCTTAGAGTCATGCCTCATCAGTCACTTCAACATCTGTATGACATTAAGCATTTGAAAAATCTTTGACTTCCCTGAGTCTGGCTTTTTGCACAGACTTGTTTATACTGATGGTCATAAAATCCCTTCTGAGCAAATCAGATAAGCATATGAGCAAGTCTTCTAAAATTATTATTTATTTACATAGTTACAGCATCATTTAACAGCTTAAATGCTCTGAGGTGCATCCACTCATTGGTTAGGTGGTGATATGGTAGCAACTGCACCCTTGCCAAACTGGAACATTTTCATGTGGAGAAACAGTAGCTCTGCAGCCTACTGGGTCCCTTTTTACTCTCATTTTTACCCAGAACAGATAAATTACACCAATGTGTCTGCAGTCACACATCCTTCTCAATGCACCACAGATTAACCCAGAAGATGGCAAACAATATTAGACAAAAATCTGCTACAAACAATGTCAGCTGAAAAGGGGTTTGCATCTGGTTCTATCATATTGAAGTCCCTAGAATTAATCCTTTCACGTGTAGTTTATTTTCACCTTAGCAAATGTATAATACAGATTTGGTTTGCACTACTCTGAATTCTGCTGAGTTCTACAGGGAACGCAAGGATGTATTTGAAGACAGACTTTGACTAAAAATATTCCATTGTAGTGATTGTAGTTATAACAAATGCTTACGGTAGTATAAAGATACAGATAGAGAGATATAGAGATATATATCCATACCCACACAGTTGTTGCACGTACACATTCATGCAGGCTGATGCTTAGGCCACTGCTTGTTTCATTAGCACCAAGCTTATTGGAGCTGTCCTTCACAGTCACTTACACTCAGTGTAATGAACCCACATTTTGCCTGGAAGTGGCAAATGTAAGTTATACAAGAACGTTAAAGACCAGATTTGGTTACTGGGTTTGAAACATCCTTCAGGGGGCTGAGGATGCAGTGATGAATTTAGTCAGTTCAGCAGCTGAAATTCTTTTAAATGTGTCTTTGTATTCCTCTTTCTAATATCAGTGAGGTTAATATAAAGAGTCTTATTTATTTTAGTGGAGCTTCATTACTTGCATAAGTTGCTTGCAAGCTTCACCCTGTAATGACAGTACTACCTAAGGTAACAGTCATGTAAACAACTTACTGCAAATTTTCATTGTCACATGCTTTTTAAATTCTGGGAAAGCTCCATTGCATGTGTAGTGTATAAGGATAGAACGTATATAGAGGAAGAATAGCTGGCATGAAGCTGTCCCTGTAATTAGCCTGTGACACCCTGTTTGTGTTTCACCTTTAATCTGCATCTGCCTGGCAATCCTTAGAAGTCTGAACCTTGATGCAACCCCAAATCCAAACACAGAAATCAAAATCTTCTTGGCTGCCCCTAGGGCTCACTGAGGGTTCATTTGAGAATTCACCAAACTCCTTACATCTATGTCTTAATTAGAATTGCCTGTGTTTAAGATTGATCTGCATGTGCTCTGTTGGTGCATGTGGTCTGTTGGAATTACTGCTGTCACTCAGACCACTGTTCATGGTCTCTTCATCTAAGTCTGTTAAGTGTGTAATTAGGCTAAGACAGCTGCTTTTCTGACTCTTAATGTGGTCCTACCACAAAATGAACTGGCAAGATAGTTGCTTGTTCCGTAAAAACTGTAGCTATTTCATCACTAGTAATCAGGATGGATAGCAGCCCTTAAGAGGTGAAATAACACAGTGTAGCTAAATCCTGAGTACAGATTCATAGGTCAGTCTTATTAAAATTGAATGGCAGAAAGCATTACATAATTTGCACCAATGCCAACCTCATATACTGTAAGTTTGTATGAAAGAGAAAAGCAAAATAAAATTGAAAACTTCGGTTTTATTTGAAGGTGGCAGCCAAAAGTGCAGCAACTGATTGAAAGGCTCACAGATAGATTAAGTAATCGCACCACCACTGTCAAGACTTCAAGAGTCACTAAGCCAAAGGAATTTAATTTGACTGTACCCAAACCACGTGCCATTCGTCCACCTCCACCAGCACCTCTCCCCGTACTGGCAAAAAGACAACCTGTAAGTTGATTTATTTTTCAAAAGACACTAAATTTCCCGTATGCTTGTGCACAAAATCTTGGTAGAGGAGTTAATAACATCTTTAATGCAATTATATAAAATCTAGAAACTTCGACAGATTGAAGAGGACTTTGGCAATTATCTATGTTACTAAAGGCCATATTTCTTTAAAAAACAACCACAAACTAATTATTTTCATTTCAGTGAATGTTGTGTAAGCAATTTATAAGCTAACCAGGGAAAAGATAAAGTTGGTTCCTGTAGCCATTTTTTGACTTTCAGAAGTGGAACTACAAAATGGGTATAAACTGATGACAGCATTGCTACGAGTGTTTTTGACAGTCCTTGGCTTATTTTTTAGGATGTTTGCTATGGATAATGCACTGAAGGAGGTAAGAAAAGGACAATAAAATAAAAATATTTCATAAATTTAGACTTTTTATAGATGAATTCTCATAAAAATAAATGGAGAAGCAGTTTCACTGGAAGTGAGATGGACTCTAGGTTTACAGCTCCGCCTTGAAAATGGAACTTTATTTCTGTTTGTCTTAATGCTGAATCTCTAAAATTAAGGGGTTTCAGTGGAAATTCATTGTTCATGTAAAATTGAGACTAGATCTGTCATTGAAATGCTAAGTTATTTTACTTATTGTCTCAGATTGTGATTTAGTTACACTGGTACAAATCAGAGACCCACAAGTGGTGTTATCTCACTGGGGTAAAGAAAACAGGATCTCGGATCAAGCTGCTATGACTAACTTAATAAAGACTGCAAAATCATCTGTATTTAAATGCAGTGGGAAGTGAGCTTAGAAGTCATAGATTTGGGCATTATCTGCCACCTCGTATTAGCACTTCAGGTTTTAAATAATACATGTGTTGAATGCTCTTAGAAACCATTTACATCTTAGGATGGCAGAGCAATTTAATGGTAGTGTGTTATACAGTTAATGGGATTTTTCATTGAAACAGCTTAATACCAGGCTCTGAAAAACTGCATTTAATAACTACTTAATCAGTATAGGAATGAGTCATGTTGCTGTCATTTCCGAACTTTATGCTGTGCAGCCCCTCTTGGAATAAATTTGCTTTAATGCAGATGCAATTTAGTGAACTTCAGTGAGGTTCGTTTGTGTTGTTCGGATTATACTCAATTTGGTTTACATTCTGGCCAGGTTTGCAAATTTAAAGCTTGTGTGAATCTAAAGCCATTAGTGTAGTAGTGGCACGTCTTCTACTCATGTCTGTACCTCTCTCAGCAAATTAAGCTTCACTTTAATTTGCCACATTGTTACCAGTATCACCAATTTCCATCTTGAAACGAACAGAGACTGAAAAGACAGCTCAGATGGCAAGAAAGGGTCAGTAAGGTGAGAGCCAGCCACAGGTGTGGCTCCTGAATGGTGGAGGGCTGTTTGTAATTCAGAGGAACGCACAGAAATAAAGCTCTTTCAGATTACATCCCATAATCTGCTGCAGAAATGTTCTCATCCATTTTCTCACAAAGGTGTTCATTTTATGAGATACCCATTTTTTACTCATGGTTCTCATGCACCTGTGGAAGGACTTGTCCATGTGGTTTATCAGCAGGGACTATTGCAGTCACTACCCACAGTTACTGCTCGACACTGGAACAGCAGTACAGAACTATATGGAGGTATCTGGATTTTGAGCAACAAGTTATTGCATCCCTGTGGTGCAATTAGTTCATTCTGATTAACAGGATTACAATTTTAGGTATTGCTTTCTAGTATTATTTTATTCTAGGCATTTCCTTGCAAGCAAGATGAGCTGTGTCACATACGTCGGGTTCAGGAGCTGGGACGGCACTGCCATCCTGTGCACTGAACACACGCTCCCTTCACAGGGGAGGGCTGGGCTGTGGGTTATTGCAGAAGGCAGGGTAGCTGTCTTAGTGACCTATAATGAGATGGGATTCCCAGCTGGCCTTGGAAGGTAACTGGCCCTGGAGTGACATAGGCCTAGAAGCTTAGAATAATCATTCATGCTCAAAAACATTCATCAAAAATGGGAGCCACTAAGTAAAAAGGAAAAATATTTTAATTTTGAGATTCAATAATGAAACAATTCACTCCGAATATTTGGTCTAAAGCTTCTAAGTTCATGTTTCCACTGCCCTTGGCACATGTGCAGATGGATGCAGACACAGGAGTACCCATATGCATGAACAAATTCATAAATACAATTTTACAAGGAAAAATTAGTACCTTACTTTGAAGTTTGCAAAGGAAACAAAGGGAGACAGGTGCATAAACCTCATAACATACAAAATTATTTAGACACATTCAACTTTCTCAGATACCTTGGCCTAGAGTAACAAAATCCATTCTTTTAACATCAGCACTATACTAAAATAATAAGATTATGCAATTACTTTATTTTCAGATTTCCTGTAAACTAGTAATATATTAGGAAAAAAAAACGGCTGCACTGGAGTGTTATTGTAATACCATTCAGCGAAATTTAATGTATTTTTTAGATGTTTTCTCTATTATTTCAGCTGTGCTTCATGACTGAAGTTGCTGATTGTTTAAAATAATTAAATGGGTGAAATCATTTGGCCAATACAGACGATTTTGTTTGCAAATATACAGACCAAACAATATATTTTTGATCTTATCTATAAAAATAGAGACCCATAATACAATAGC
This sequence comes from Mystacornis crossleyi, assembly GCA_013400655.1. Taxonomy (NCBI): domain Eukaryota; kingdom Metazoa; phylum Chordata; class Aves; order Passeriformes; family Timaliidae; genus Mystacornis; species Mystacornis crossleyi. The sequence goes on from VYZQ01021347.1 coordinate 16,672, forward strand.
ATTGCATTAGCTTGCCCTTGTCCATCTTATGCAAGTAGCTTTAAAAAATAGAAGAGTGATGAGTACCAAAGTTCAAAGCGATTATTCACTTTGTTCTTCCTTAAACTTCCTGTAGTACCTACTCCCTAAATAAACCTCTGGTTGAGGGATGTCACACAGACTGTGGGAGGCTGACCACGGCCTGGGCAGAGAAAGCAAAGTTGGTGTCTCTTATTCCCAACCCCCTTTTTTCACATTAAGTAGGTACAGTTTGGCCTTTTTTGATCTCTCTGTTGCCGTAATTTACAATTTACCTATAGTGACCTTTTATCCTCTTCCAACAAATGGGTAACTGCTGTATTGTCTGTCTGTCTATCTGCTTGGTACTCATCCCCCTGGGCTAAATCACAAGGCAAAGAATGTTTTTGAAACATCTGATTGAAAAGGCCCCTCCTTAAATTACTTGGAATAACCAGAGCAGTTTCTGAGGAGAGATTCTCAGCTTACTCTGGCAGATGAGTGCAGTTTTGCAGGTAAAGCACATGAGTAGGAAGAAGAGTGAAATAAACTGATACTCACTGCCTGTGGAACCCTTTGCAAATCCTCTGGGCTTTCATTTCTCCATCCATAAATGCATAATAAAAATTCTTAGATACTGCTGGGAAATACTTTCACTTCTACTTCACTTTAAAAGCTCACAAAAATACTTGAGCAGTCCCACCAGTGCATTTAATTGCTAAGTTCTTCTGTTTGTGCATTTGTTTTACCTGTAGATAAAGATTTCACATAGCAAAGGCAAAGTCCATCAGATTTGTGATATTTTGAAAGCATAGTTCATTATATAGTTCAATAAAGCTAGGTGGGATTCCCATGTTCCCTGAACTGACCTCCAGTACAATATATATTTTTTCCTTTAATACTGTAACTTCTAATTGATCTAGCACATTTTTAGCAAGATAAATATTTAGGCAGATGTCCAGTAAACTTTCAGACTATCTCACCCACACAGGAAGGAGACATCCAGTCTTTTTTCGGAGCTTACTCTGGGCTAAATTTATTGCTCAAGCAAATACAGAAATCCCCCCAAAGTCCTTAGTGTCCTGCTGATCCCATTGACAGCCAGTCATGTCCTGGTCCTTTTAGCTGACATGTGATTGCTTTCCCAAATCTTTGACTAATGCTAAGAGGACCCTCTGAGTCCTCTATCTCCAAATATTTAATCCACAACCCCAGTGGTTTTCCCTTACAAGGACACTGGGACAGCCATGGTAAACCAGAGCAAAGGCCCATTTTGCCCAGTGTATTTTTTCCATCAGTGCTTAAACACTGATGTTTGGGAATACCAGAGGGAAGGGACATCTGCTGCTTTTCTCCAACTGCCTTCTCAGGGTCCCACCATTTCAGCTCAAAGACCTCCTAGTAACAATGAAGTTCTTGGGTATTTATTAAACTTCAAAGGATTTCTCTTCCCTGAACTTCTTTGGAGTCTGTTACTTGTTACTACTACTACACACGGTGCCAGAGAGCTCCACAGCTTAACTTTATTCAGCTGCCCTATCTCGCTGTTGTTGCTGTGAAACTTAAGTTTATGAAATGCCAAACAGAACTGTTCCCATTCTGGCAACATTTTGATAGGGCCTATAGAATTTATTATTGCTGTAGCCTTTCTTGTACTAGTTCCAAATTTGTCTTTTTCTCTGGTCTTTTGGTCAGGGATTATATGATATTGAACAGGAATGAAAAGCTGGGTAATCCCAACTAACTGAAATCTGTCGCTGTCTTCCAGAGTGGCACTAATAGAAAAGAATCAGTATTTTTAAAAATTACTGCTGTTGTTCTATGGTAAAATGAATGAGCTTTTTATCACTGCAAGAATGTGTCACTTGGAATGTTTTATATCCCATATTCTAGAGATTTTTGTCTTTTAACATAGGTTCCTCCAAGCATCTATAAGCCTCCAAAGGAAAGAAAGCAACTAGAGGAAATCAAAACAAAAAATATCCAAAAAGCAAAAGTAAGTGTATTTTGTTCTTGTTCTTTTATTTCCTTTCTTCTAAACTGGTTCTTCTGTATGGTTTCATGTTCACAAATCTTAGAACTTTATCTGAAACATATCTGCTTCTGCTCCTCAACAGCTAATGGCTTTTCCTCTAGAGTCATGAAGTTTGTATCCTCTACTCTGTTTTAGCACCCTCTTCCCATCTTCTTTATTCTATTATTAATTGTCTGAGACAAGGTCCACCTTTTATTCACTATATAAGTACCATAAGAGAAGTTTTGCAAGCAGCCATGTAAAGTAGAAGAAACACAATTACTTTCTTTTCTTCACAATAGTTCTTCTAGTCCCACAGGACATGTGAATACTTAAAGCATTCACTTATTTATTAACGCATCAAATTACAAAATGAATTCAATATTTTGGGTTTTTTTATGTAGTACCTGAAAAATAACCACATGTCATTCACTGTTTTAAAATACCAGCAGATTCTGACTTCTTTTATGTGCAGACTTCATACTCTTACATACTCTTCATATGTTCCTTTCAGCAGGCTGAGAGAGTGGGAAGTCATCCTGGTTTGTAAAGAAACAGAGTACATGGTCTATGTGTTAAGACAGCAGGAGAAGGGAGGGCCTCTAAAATACAAACAGATATAGCTATTTGATCCAAACTTTGACAGAATCTTGTTCAGTGAGGTAGCTCATAGTTAAAGCAGATTGTTGTTGTCTTCTCCTTGGAAAAGGATTAATTAAATGTCCATTTCCACTTTCTTTCCCCTTCCCCACACTGCAGTCACCATATCCAATCAAATAACAGTACAAATTTGATAAAAGGTATGCCATGTGACACCTTTTAATCAGCACTGTCCCACCCTCATTCTGAAAATGCCTGACTCTAATTTTCACTAGCCAGTACAAGTCCATTCATTACTGTTCTGGGCTCTCCTCATGTTCACAGGAGAGGGGCATTGGATTCTGTTCCTAAACTATAGTGAAAGCTTTAATGTATGACAGATTCTGTGGGGATAAACTTTGCATTCCTTTTGGTGGCCCATCACATTACCTATGCCTGAGATTTCATTATAAAACAATACAACATTATTTCTTATCCTTTTATCATTTCCATATTGTGGGGAAAGCACATCTGTTTGTCTGTGTGCTTAGTTGCATGTTAAAAACTTCCTAGAAAAACTGGGAATGAAAAGCCAAATATCACAGTGCCTATACCATCAAAAATCTGTGACAACTGTAAAATCACTTAACAACCAGCCACATTCTTCAGTAAAGAAAATGCATTAATACAAGAAACAAAGGAAAACACCCGCAGAAATTATAACTGCAATAACAGCAGTTTTTGTCACTTCTGGAATGTTATTAAAGGCATCCAAAGCATTCACAAAGGTCAATTCCCTAGACTGTTTGCTAAGCAAGCTGAAATGATGGGTCCTAGCAGAAATATGCATGAAAAATGCCATTTGTTTCAGAGCATTTTTGCGGAAGCTGTAGCTGTAATTGTAAGAGCCACGTCTGAGCATCTGTGAGGAGTGAGAACACTGGAAGCCACTCTCTAGACAGTTATAGAAACACTGATGTTATCAGCTGCTGCCCAGAAAGCCATTAGAAAATCTAGTCTGCACATCTTCGATTAGAGGTTTGGTTTACAACCAAAATAAATATCCAAAAACTAGAAATGTGGTTGCCTGTACTTCCCCCTTTATAATGACAGGGAAATGACTGCCAAGGGTGTGCCTATTGAATCAGCCCCCGGTGCAGTGATGCCCTGATCATATCCTCTAATGTAATTCAAAACCAAAGCCATTGTTTGTCAGCTATCTGGAAACAGTTACTGCCAATGGTAGTGATATGCCATAGATAATTATGATGCTTTTATGCTGAAATCTGGACAAGCAACATGTTTCATATCGGCAGACCTATCAAAGGCCTGATGTCCTATGCAAAGCAAACATCCAGAGAACTGTGCAGAAAGTCAATACTTGCTTACTTCAAATCTTTAATCAGGGATGAAAATTTATGTAAATACTAAGTCAAGCTTTTTTAATCCGTCTTTGGACCAAGTGTTGTTTCATATCTTCATTAATGACATAGATGAAGGGATTGAGTGCACCCTTAACACATTTGCAGGTAACACCAAGCTGGGTGGTGCAGTTCACACACCTGAAGGATGGGATGCCATCCAGAGGGACCTGGACAAGCTCAAGAAGTGGTCCATGGGAATCTCATGAGCTGTAACAAGACCATGTGCAAGGGGCTGCACCTGGGTCAGGGCAGCTCCCAGTGTCAACACAGGCTGGGGATGAACAGATCCAGAGCAGCCCTGGGGAGGACTTGGGGGTGCTGGCGGGTGAGAGGCTGGACATGACCCAGCCACGGGCACTCACAGCCCAGAAACCACCCTGTCCTGGGATCATCCAAAGCACCGTGGGCAGCAGGGATGGGAGGGGATTCTGCCCCTCTGCCCCGCTCAGGTGAGACCCCACCTGCAGAGCTGCACCCAGCTCTGGGGCGCCATCACAGGAAGGACCTGGACCTGCTGGAGCAAGTCCAGAGGAGGCCACCAAGATGATCAGAGGGATGGAGCACCTCTCCTATGAAGAAAGGCTGAGACAATTGGGATTGTTCAGCCTGAACAAGAGAAGGCTTTGGGGTGACCTAGTTGAGGCCTTTCAGTACCTGAATGGAGTCCACAAGAAGGATGGAGAAGGACTTTTTACGAGAGCAGGTACATGGAGGGACTTTACAGGACAAGGAGGGATGGCTTCAAACTGAAGGAGGGTAGGTTTTGATTAGATATTAGGAAGAAATTCTTAACTGTGAGGATGGTGAGGGACTTGCACAGGATGCTTAGAAAAGCTGTGGATGCCCCACCCCTGGAAGTGTTCAAGGCCGGATTGGATGAAGCTCTAACAACCTGGTCTAATGGACGGTGTCCCTGTCTGTGGCTGGGGGTTTCAAATAAGATGATCTTTAAGGTCCTTTCCAACCCAAGCCATTCTATGATTCTGTGAATATAGTGGTTTGGGCTACAAGGCTTTTTGTATAAATAGTAAAATTATTCTTAGAGAATTTAAATGTACCACACTCTTTAGTTAATTGTTTTAATTTTAGGATCTGCTCCTGGAAGCAAATACTAA
>VYZQ01021347.1:22193-35925 GCA_013400655.1 Mystacornis crossleyi
AACAAGAGAAGGCTTTGGGGTGACCTAGTTGAGGCCTTTCAGTACCTGAATGGAGTCCACAAGAAGGATGGAGAAGGACTTTTTACGAGAGCAGGTACATGGAGGGACTTTACAGGACAAGGAGGGATGGCTTCAAACTGAAGGAGGGTAGGTTTTGATTAGATATTAGGAAGAAATTCTTAACTGTGAGGATGGTGAGGGACTTGCACAGGATGCTTAGAAAAGCTGTGGATGCCCCACCCCTGGAAGTGTTCAAGGCCGGATTGGATGAAGCTCTAACAACCTGGTCTAATGGACGGTGTCCCTGTCTGTGGCTGGGGGTTTCAAATAAGATGATCTTTAAGGTCCTTTCCAACCCAAGCCATTCTATGATTCTGTGAATATAGTGGTTTGGGCTACAAGGCTTTTTGTATAAATAGTAAAATTATTCTTAGAGAATTTAAATGTACCACACTCTTTAGTTAATTGTTTTAATTTTAGGATCTGCTCCTGGAAGCAAATACTAACCAGTTCAAGTGTGCAACCATCAAGCCTGAAAAGAGAGAGGTATAGTACAAAATACTTGCCTAAAAATCCCGCAGTATGAAGGTGAAAAATGCCTGGAGTATTTAAAGATATCTTAGAGTATTTGAAAAATTATGTTTATTTGGGCTTAGAAATTTTGTGCTATGATTTGTAGCTATAGTGTCATTTCACATCCCTATACCAACATTTGCCTCTTCATATGCACAATGCACAAGCCCCTTTTCTTATACTTCTGGTGCTGCTTTATTATTTTCCTGATTTTGAGACAAGCAACCTTTCTGTGAAACTCCTCCAACAAATCTCCAAACTGGCAATATTTCTCTAAATCCACATATTATTTTTCCATTAAATTTGATGCCACAGAGCAGCCAAGCTGAGGGAATAATGGTCCCATTCATACAGAATTATTGCTTTGGTTGATTCCCAGTTCACGGTTATGTCAGCAAACTATGTATGTAATATATTCATTTCAGCATCACTGCTGCATATTCTATTCACTGTGTTCCCCATGATACCAGGCAGTTTTGCATCAGTATCTATAGCTAACATCATTAAATTAATAAGCATCAGTAGAATTCTACCACTAATTAATAATTTCATGCAGTGTGCTTTGACATCCTATTTTGTCCTCTCAATATCTATTTCAGTTAAAAGCTGAATCTATTCATCTATATACGTAATATTTCATAGTCAAACAAAGAATCACTGTTACTTCTTAGCATTATTTTAGTCAGTATTTGGACCTACCTTTGTACGGTCATATGCCCACTAAGTTGGGTGTACATAGCAAATTTTTGTGGATATTACAATTCCAAAATATGTCCCCTGTGTATTTGTTACTCTAGAAGAATATTCAAGTGTTAGTTTTGATAAATACCTAATATCTTTTGATGTATAATTGAAAATTTGTTTCTGAAATGAAACAATGTATTTTTTGTTTCAACTGCAGAATATACATGACAGTATGGAGAGTAAACCAGCATTCAAGGCTCAAAAGATCCAAAGCAAGGTGAGTAACCTTTAAGGAACTGCTGTCAAATGTACTTGAAAATTTGACACACATGCAGATCCTGTGGTAATGGAAACTTGACTCAAATACGTGTTTTTACACTAAGGTCTGTGGCCAGGAGCATGGGATGGATTGGGCTCATAGATTCTGTCCTATGCACCATTAACAATCCACAAAGAAGTGGTCAGGGGGCAACAAGAGTGGGGCTACTCCACGGGGGAAGAGAAATAAGGAGCCAAATGAAACTACAGGCAGTGCCTTCACTGACCAGGATACAGTAGCTGAATGTGAGGAGGTTGGTGGCAGTGATGAGTTCTGCTGACAGCAAGTCACCCTTGGACAAAACAAGGTAACAAGTCAGGTGTGGGGTCCACCCAAAAGTCCTGTCAGGAGAAAAAGCTACAACAGCAACCCAGGTCCATGACAGCAGGACACAGAACTGGAGAGACAGCCAGGAGTGGAAACATTCCCAGCATAATAGGGAAGAACTGAAACCCATTTCTGGGTGTAAGTGGGGCTCCCAGACCACTGAGCAGATGGTGTGAATGAAGGTCCTGGGTGAGGCTGGTCAGGGTGACTAAAATCTTTTGGTTCCCTGAGATAAATTATGGGCAGTTGCACAATGTAACCGTATTGCCTTAACAGTGTTTTCAGTGACAAAGGCAGAAAATTTTATGTAAAAGAGTATGAAATGAGAATTGTCCTCAGCAATAAAAGAATTGTAAAACCTTGGTTTAAGAACTCAGCATAAGGACAGAAGAATCTTGCATCAGTACATCACTGTTTCAAAATGAGATCCTAAAGAATGCTGAGCAATCATTCCAGCTGATGATTGTCTGATACACAATATACAATCAGGCTGGATGTTTGCCTTGTTTCCTTCAGATACATACTGAGGTCATGAAATCCACTATACTGATTGCTTCTCTTCTAGAATTTTCAAGGATCAGAGAACTGTAAACATGGAAAAAGAGCTGTTCAGCATTAACAGTGTAACACATGAAAACTCACATTTCTGTTTCTGCAATAACTGCACTACAGATAATCTTCAGTCTTATATAGTTCCATCTGGCACCTTTCATTTGTTTCAAGTTCTTATGCAGAATAATTTCAGGTGGAAGTTGTGCTTGTATTGTGATCTCAAATATCTTGTGAGCAGGTCTGCCTACTCTAAAACTACGTACTTAGGTGCAGCTCATAAATGCTGTGAAAAGATTGATTCTCTGCTGGGGGGACTGGGCATCTGGCAAGTATTTCTAAAGCCTGTCTGGCATTTATCACACACTGAAGTTATCTTTAGTAACAGTATCAGCTACTCAGTCTGCTTGTTTACAGTACAGCAGCATTTAAATTACAGTAAAGTAATAAGATACCAGTTCATTTTGCACAAAAAGAAGGAGAAAAAAACCCCAAACCAGGAAACATTTACATAGTTAAAACAAACACACACGACCTGTAATTACATGGGTTCAGTTCAAAACTCTGTATATTCCACTGCTCTTTCTGATAATATAAAATAATAAAACCTTAGTGCAGACTAACGAGAGTCAAACCATCTGCCTAAATTGCATCAAGAAAACTATGGATCTGGCATCCTCTGGCATTGATTAGGCCCATTTCTAAAACTTGCTGGTATCTCCTCTAGATGCATAAACAGTTTTATCTTGTCTAAACACATTTGCCTTAAAGTTTGTTTAGGTGATATTCAAGATGCTGCTGTAACTTTCAAGTAGAGATAGGCATATTATTATTGACTTTTAAAATACTTTCTATTCCTGCTGCCTTCCTGCCTGTGCAACTCTCACAGTAGAAAAATCCTAAGAGGAAAGTTTATCCAAGATGTATATATAAAATGTTAGCCTATCTTCAAATTAATGAAATTATATAATGTTTTAACCAACTAGTATTTTGCTTTTCTTCATTTAGAATTCCCATAGTATAAGAAATTTTTTTTTTTCATTTTAGAGACATATATTATGTGCAGCAGCAATTCTTTCTCTTGCTGTTCCAAAGTATCTGTTCATCCTTTTTACTGGGAGAATGAGACAGTACAAATGCATCATCACTGTGTCTCAGTCTGCCTCATATCATATTTGCTCTTTACATTTTTATTGGTTTTGGTAAGCTATTGCATGTTCATTAGGTGGCAACAGTGAATATGTTATTTTTTCACAGCAATTAGAGTGTTCTGTGATTTTCCCAGTTATTTCCATTTTCTCATCTTGAAAAAGGGGAAACTATCTCATGATAGGAAAAGAAAGAGTAAAATTCAGAGCTTCCTTGATACTGTGTGACATAGAAGAATGTATTCAGTTATTTTACGTATACCTGCCTGCATATGTCTTGGGAGTCCTAGTTATTTTGACTATATTGACATATTTCTGTTTCAACAAACAGTCATATTTCTGGTCAATAAACTGTGAAATTGAGTTTAAAGGCATTTCCATAATCATTCTTAGTTCAGTTCCCTATCCAAATTATACTTGGTAAATACAGAACATGAAATCTGTATACACAGAAAATTGTCAGAAGTATGAAAACATCTACATGTATCAGAGAAAATGTGTACTCTAAGGAAACATTTTACACCCAGTACAGGCATAAAATACAAACTGTTCATATAATGCAGAAGGCTTTGAGATGTGTTGAGAAGCAGATCAAAAGGTAGAACGTCATTGGGCATTAAGAAGTCATAGTAAGTCAGACAAAAGAAACAAAATACATTGGTTTGGATTCTTTTCCTAAATTCTTCAAGTTATCATCATTTTGTCAAGAAACTGACAAGTAATTGATTTTTGTGCATTAAATATGCTATCTTTGTAAAAACAGTAATTTTACTTAATGAATTCTAGGTGATGGAATGTGTTGCTCTCTTCAACCTACCTAATTAATATAAATTATAAAGCACACTTTTTCCAGTTAGCTTACGTGTTTCAGGAGACTGCAGTTCATATTTGTGCATACAATATTTGCAGTATGTAGTTTGAGTGATTCTGTGCATCTGTTTCTCAGCTACTCATTAAGTTCTTAATTTGGAATTTAAATACGTGTTTTAATTCTGAACACAGAACTTGTCTGGGTTTCAGTCAAGCGTGCTATGATTAAGCTTTGTTTTCTGCAGGAATGATCCCAATCCTTATTCCAGCAGCACTGCTTTGCCTTGGTTCAGATCAGGTCTCTTACATGTGTCTGCAAAGGTGGCCCATTTTTTCTGAATACCCTACCTGTGCGGGGAACAGTTTTAACGGGTGGAGAAATTGATCCCTTCCTCCCTCAGTATTTAGAAGTTGTCTGGGAGTCAGTCTTATAACAATACTTCAAAGACTTAACAAAGCAGCCACAGGATCTAGTCCAAGTTACACCATGAGGCTTGAAAATTGCTGAGAACTCTTCTTCACTTCTACCATCTAGAAAATGGATATGGCAATGGACGATTCCAGTTGTCTTGGAAATACTGTTACATTGTAATAGTGATTATTTATAAAATGGGTCTAAGATCTTCCTGTGAAAGGTGCCGCTTATGTTTTACTTCACTGTTTTGTCTAACTGACCATCTTTCAGAGAGACAGTTTATTGTTTTTGTCCAAAACAGATGGAATTCCTTCGCACAATGTACATAAGCACTGGAAAATATGAAAGGAAGTGAAGACATTCTATGGGATTTGACATGGTCCAAGAGTGATTACAAATTTATAATCCACTTGGGGGACTTTGCTGATTTCTTAAGCAGTCTGAGTGGTTTATGAACAGCACGCAATTTCATTGTGAATGTCAGATTAATGCTAGATGAATGCTTTAAGCAAAATTTATGCTGTCTTGGGTCAATTCATTTAACTCACTGAGATGTTTTTATACTCTGTTTTACGGTTTACATTACTAACTATGGAATATACATTACTTTTCCTGACAGATTGACAACATACCCATTAAATTAAACACAGCGGCTATTTTGAGGGAGGGTGCCCTCTACCAGCGGAAATTGGAAGAGGAACTCAAAAGGTATGACTACACTCCACCCAGGATTGCTTGTCACATCCCTGGATATAGGATAATTATCCACATCAAAAATAATTAAGTAAATTCCAGGTAAAGTAAACTAATGGATCTGTTGTAAGGCATTCTATTCTATAAAAACAGTTGACAAATGAAGAGAGAAGTGGATTGAAGAGAAAGTCTACAATGAAGTCATTCTTGTTATGTAAATGCTGTAGTGTTACTGTGTTCTGGTTTAGCACTCCGGCTAGTGTCCACTTGCAAAAAGTCCAGTAGGGATCACTTTTACATTTATTCCAGTTCTCCAGACTAAATAATGACCCGGATACACATCTATTTCTGTGTCCTTTGTACAAGATGCATCTATATTAAGCTGAATAATCTCACATAGCTCCATTTTCTTCAATGGTTGTGGTCAACTACATGCCAAGTTTGATACTTGAACTTGTTTATATATAAAAGTACCTGTCCATTTCTATCACGGTAAGATACAGCACACTAAGAATGTGCTGTTCCTTAAAGCAAGATAAGCCAAGATCTGAGAGCGACAGCAGGACATGTAGGGACAGTGTCCTCTCTGACAGCAGCTCCATGGTACCCTGGCAGGCAGCGGGGCAGATCCAGGGACAGATAGCAGGGTCAGCCAAGGGTGCTATGAAAGTCCACAGGGACAAGTCTGGGCCGAGGTCCAGCCAGGAAGCCAAGTCAAGCAGGCAGGGTCAGCTCAGCCCCAGGCTGGGTGCAGGCTGATCTACGGCGTAGCTTAACAAGGACCAAGGCTGTTAACATGGACTTAAATGTGTGTCCTGGGAAGAAACTACACACACACCAACCAGGACTTTTCATAGCTCTTCCTCACACAGTTCTTTTCACTCCAGTCCCATCCAGTGTTACACAGTAACACTGCAACAGAGCTGTCTTTGAACACAAGCACTGAATCCATGGTGGTGGGGAAGAGGAGTAATAAGAGGTTGCAGGTCCTTTTGGTGCATTTAGGGCTCTAAGAAATTCTGACATTATTCCTCTGGTATAAAGAATCCTTATTCAGCAACACAGGTTTTCAGAGAATGTTGACTAGGGAGACGGTGACTCCTGGATGGCCACTGCAAGTTGTATTCCATAGCTAGAATCACAGAACATTTTTACTAAAAACCTTCACAAAGATAAAACTATATCATGTCATCTTGCGTTAGTATTACTTCTAATTCACCTGGCTTAGCAGGCTAAGCACTAAATATAGTTAGCATTTTAAATCCTGGAAAGACTGTGTACGTTTGGATTTGATCTTTGGACCTAGCAGGTTTTGGTTCATGCATCAGGATTCTAGCAGGTAGATATTATATATCTCTCAGGTTCTCTTATCAGATATTCATGTATATTGAGGTTCTTCCATATTACATATGCTCCTGTGCACTCTAGCTGGCAGAATGTGTTCCACTCAGCAAAAGAATAGATTTTCCTTGTAATTTGACACTATTTTATATTTACAAGTTTTCATCTTCAGCGGCATTTAACACAAAACAGATATATATAGATAAATACATAGAGGTATAGAGATGGATGTATCACAGGTATGTTCACTGGGGAGCGACAGTGGGATGCAATTCAATCCATGTTTGTGTCTGCCCTAGTTATTGGCTCATTCCCTCCCCTGCTGCAGGACTTTGATGGGCCTGCCCCAGGGCTTTGCTATGCTTTTCTCTCTCAGCTGAGCACAAAAAATAGGGATGTGACTTTCAGCTTAACAGCTGAATACTTCTTTGCCTCATTACAGCAATATTATTTAATTGACAAAATACAAAACAGAAATAGTGTTAAGAAGTTTTTTGTTCTCTATGTTAAAGTGGACAAGAAGATTGCCAAAGAGAAAAGTTATTTGTTCTTTCTACCTATAAGCAAAGCAGTCCTTTCAGAAAATGTACATCCCTTTAGCCTGATTCTCTCTGCTCCTTACGAGAACCCATACATAGCTAAAGTTTGCCCTCTCTTGGGGCTTTGTTTTACTGAAAACTTTCGGGTCCATGCCCTCATGCACTTTCTTCCAGTCTGGCTTTCTCAGGCTTTCCACATAGTAGGAACACCTCTTGGACTGAAATTAAAATGTATCTGTCAAATGACTTTGTGATGACTGCCTTTTTCCTCTGCAGTGATCAAACACTTTCTATCAAAGACTGCTGGAAATGTTTTACAAACCAAGGCAGGGCTACAAAGCCAGATCCCTAGAATAGTCTACTCCTTTTTTCTCTCTTGCAGAGTTGAAAATTTGCAACAAGGGGCTGGAGACCCATCTGAATTCTTGGAATGGCAGAAACAGATGCGTGGAAAAGATTTGGAAGAACAGCTGGCTGAAATAGAGTGCAGGAGACTTCAAGGAAAACTGAGTCATGAAGAGGCAGTTCTAGCCCGTCAGAATGTAATTCAAGAAAATAAGAAGAAAGCTGATCTATTGAGAGAAGAGGTAATACATGCAGGGATGCTCAAATTTTGCTGACTTCCAATCTGTGCAAAACATAAAACAGATGATACTATAAGAAGGTGTAAAAGTTCTCTGCAGTGTCTTTACTCACTGGAATCTGCAAATAAAGGAAAAAGAATGCTATATCTTCCAGATACAGCAATGCTTATACATTAAAGTACTTTTTGCAAGTGTTTGATTGGATTAACATTTATGAAGTAAATTGAATAAAAGCAGAAGGTCAAAGCATGCTCTCCTATATTCTGTCATTATGCAAATCTTTTTTGAACAGATACTGAGATACTAAGCACCATTAGCAATGAAATCAACCATATATAACTGATTTATTTATCTTGTTAAAATGAGAGCCAAAAATATGAAAGAATTTGTTTTCTTAAACTGATATAATTCAATTTACTTCATATTATCTGACACACCTAGATCGCTCTTAGGGGAAAATTCAGGCAGACAACCCTCTTTGAATCCATCTATATGGAAGACTGAGTATTTATGCCAAGTAATATTTTCACACTGTTTTCCATCTGGCAAATCACAGTTTCTCAAAATCATTGCTAGATCTTTTCATTATTTTCACAAATCACATTGCATTTTCCCAGTGCTTTTCCTATAAACAAAAAAGGTAATCAAGAATCAACAAATACTATAGATTTTAAACTTTTCATAGCCACCATCACAGGCTTTTCTTTTCTATCAGTCCAGTTTGTTGCTACACCCTGTAGGCCAGAACTTGTCTCCTGACCATCTCACAAATGTCTATGCAGTGTCTCAGCAGCATAAAATGGGACCACAAATGTACAAAATTTTCATAAAGACCATGCTACAAAAGGAAAATTTGCTTATTGATTTCTTCTTCTGTCCTATAAAACCTTACAGTCTTTTTCGGCATTGAGTCTTCATGTTTGTTTGGAAAGACTATAGCAAGAACTTAAAGTGAACTCCAGTGTGTACAACTGAGGATAGTGGGATTGTTGACACTCATTCCAAAATTATCGCAATTGTTATATTCACTTCAACTTCAGAGCATATGTGTTTTACTTGTTAGCAGAAATGTCCCAAAATGAACAGATTTGGGGATGTGCAAATAAAACTTGCGTGAACCTGACCAATTCCACTTAGCTCCCTTTGCTGGTCAACAAGCAGGGCATTTCATCCACATGCAGATCTCCAAATGTACTGAGCACCAATTGCCCTTTCACCAAAGTTCAGCTGTTGTGCTGACCCTCTTCCTTCTTTTAAAACTCTGTGTTCCATCTAAAACAGGAAGAACACAAGGAATCTAGTGTGGGAAAATACATTTTCCTGCTTCTTGTTCCTTTCCTCCGACAAAGAAAAGATCATGATACCTAAAAGTGGACTTCACATTACAGAGCTATGACTTGGGCCCAAGAAGTTCCTGCAGGCACACAACCAGCAGTATGTTAGATTTGCACACTTCTTGCTATCTCACAAACAGATCGAGAAATTACTCTTTCTGTCTGCTCTTGGAAACATGTAGGAGGGAATCACGGAAAAGAGCAGTACAAATGTCATGCAAGACAGTTGTGTGTAAATAAAACACGAGAGGTGAGCTTAAATCTGGGTCTCTATCTTGTCCCCAGCCAATGTCCTTTGCTACTTTTGTGGATGATGTAATTGTTTGAATCCAATTGTCCTTGCATTTGTCCTTTCAGTGATTTGAGGCACTCAGATCACCAGTTATCAGGAGTTGTATTCACCTGTTTGTTTGTGATTTAGAAAGCAGAGCTGATGCACCTGTATGCAGAGAAATGTCTACAGGAACAGAAAGAAATGAAAGAGCTGGTGGAACAGGTTGTGGAAGGACACAAGAATGTAAAGCAAGCAAAAGCAAAGATCCAGGAATACAAACAACAGATAGGTATTTATATATTGCCAGAAAAATGAGAGGTGATACTAAATATCCCCAAATTACTTCATCTTTCTTTCAGTGGGCCAATTACAATTTTTACAGAAAGAGAAGTGAAATTGAGGGAAAGATCCAGGCTATACATTCCCGTGTATGTATGTATATGAATTCAGGAATCAGCTGATAATGGGTAGATCAGAAATTCTAAGCTACTGGTCATGGGAATGACTCTTTGTTTAAATGGGAGAATACATCACTAATGTTCTGCAACCAGTTTCCCTTCCACCTAAAAAGTAGCACATGTAAATGACTCTACTTTTTGTCAAATGCAGTTATGAAGCTCAGATTCTTGTGATTCATATTATTTTTCCCGACAACTGCCATGAAAGAATCATGGCTCAGTATTATTGTCTTCTCCAGAAAAGACCATCCAGAGAGGACTGTATGTCATCTTTGAGAAGGACAATATCACAAGGGAGAAGGATGTCGCAAATCCAAGATAGCCCAGTTGTTAGGATAAAGGGAAATAATGTTACTCATCCTACCCTTAAAGAAAATTCTTCAGTTAATGCATTAGCCAGTGAAGCCCAGGCCATTCAGCTGACATGGCTGTACATATCCAGTGCAGTGCCATGTAACATCTACTGTATGAACAGACCGCCTCTAGCTGGGCATATTTTGGTGAGCAGACTTGTCTGCCTATGTATCTCCATACTTGTATTCATGAGGATTGAGGAAGGCAGAGAGTGTTAGCCACTCCAAAGTGGACTAGCAGAGCCCACCAGCCTTTGCAATTCAGTCGTTTCTAGGACATACATAGCTTGAAAGACTCTGAATATTTTCTACTGTATAATATCCTTTTATTAAGTAATGAAACAGTACGCACAAATGAGAACACAAATTACAACGCAGTAATTCAAAGTGTCTGTGTGTGTATATAGTACATTTATGTGCTGAATAGGAGGATAGATGGTGGAAATGGGAAGTACTCATTTGTTTCTTTAATGATTTCTCCCACCAAAGCCAGACTGTTCCCCCAAGTAGCTTTAGATCAGTACTATTATCATTATTCACAAATGCATATGAATTTCCTCCAGATGGACTACTTGTTAAAATAGGCAAACAGCTAACTGAGATTAATTCTTATGTTTCAGTTCAGCAAGTCTGTGAAGAAAGTGNTACTGTGTATGTTTCACACATTCAAAGGGATTGTGTACTGCATGCAGGTATATCACAGACTGGTACAAAGTGATCCCATACATGTCATGTTTTGTCACATTGCATGACAAAAGTTAGATCTGAAATGGAACACTGACAAAGTTTATAAAATAAAAATTTTATCAAGAAGAATATTCTGATGGCAAGTGAAATCCTAAGCCTCTTGAACCTTCTTTGAATTTTGCCAGTTGGATCTGGGTTTTCCAATATCTTCCAAAAAGAGACTCGAAAGTGGTTCCAAGATGTTCTATCCATCTTCACAGATTCAAAGATTTGTCAGTCCTGGGTAAGAACTAGATCAACACAAAGTTTGGACTGATGTATACTTGTTCATATTGAGTGGTGATGGCCATGGTAATTAGCAAAATTAATTTCTTTTGCTTTCCAAACTGTCAACATTCAGGTATATGAAAGAGATTGTCAAGAGAACCCAAAAACCTTCTGAGCTGTTATGAATATACACAAGTAAATGTGTGTAAGTCTACAGTTTATAGTAACTGTATCTCAAACTTCTTGGATTTGCTGTTGATGCACAACAACTGATATGCCTGAAATTTGGCTCTGCAATGCCCAGACTTAGGCAGCATCCTGAAACCTGTTATCTTATTTGTTAACTTAATCAGAAGCAGATTAGCTGAAAATACTTTCCCATTTTTCTTGTCCACACTGAAAGAAGAAAAACATACAGTAATATAAAATGGCACTAGCAATATTAAGTGATACAATGCTTTTGGGTTTTCTTATTCCTTTCCTTTCTTTCATGAGTACTCAAAATAAAGAACACAAAAAATACTCATGGCTAGTCTACAGAAATCATACAGAAGAAAGAGGCCTTCCTTCCATGGGGCTGTTGGAACAGTCAAGATGATGCTTTGGTTTTATCTCTTGCTCCTCTGAATAAAACTGAGCCATTCATTGATTCCAAAGCTACCTAACTGTCTTTGCAACCACCAGATGAATTTCCGACCTCATTTATCAGACTTTAGAATGCATTTAATGTCAAGCGTGAAAAAAGTGAACAAGAATAAAATCAACTCCCCAGACATCCCATCTTCCTTTTACTGTCCTTGGTTGCCTCTGTGGCTGTTGCCATCAGTGTCTCCACTTCTTTTCCAGCCAAAGAAGGCAATTCTCTTTTTTCAAACCCAGACTCCCTACACCCATTTGTGGAGAATGTTACTCAACTAAAATGGAAGAAGCAGGGGGGGAAAAAGTACAAAGAATAATTGTACATCACAGACACAGTAAAGGAAATGCCAAAAGGTACTCCAACATAAAGGTGTTCTACTACTTCAGGTAGAGTTGCACATTGCATCAACACTAAACAGAGCCTTTGGTATGGCCTCACTGTACATTTGTTACCCTGATGACTCAGTCACAAGGTGTTGGCTGCAAAGACATAACTGTTTGACATAGTCAGACATGGAAATGTCATTACTTTTTCTATCAAAACTGTAAAATGGTGCAGGCCAAGGGAGGGGATTCTGCCCCTCTGCTCTGCTCTGGTGAGAGCCCACCTGGAGTGCTGTGTCCAGCTCTGGGGTCCTTAGGACAAGAATGGCATAGACCTGTTAGAGTGGGTCCAGAGGAGGGACACAAAGATGCTCAGGGGGCTAGAGCAGCTCTGCTGTGGGGTAAGGCTGGAGAGTTGGGGTTGTTCAGCCAGAAGGAGAGAAGGCTTCAGAGGGACTTTACAGCAGCTTTTCAGTCTATAAAGGCACTTAAAAGAAAAATGTTCTACCAAGGCCTGAAGAGACAGGACAGGAGGAAATGATTTGAAACTGAAAGAGGGTAGACTTACATTGGACATATGGAATACACTTTTTACAATGAGTGTGATGAACCACTGGCACAGGTTGCCCAGAGAAGTTGTGGATGCCCCATCCCTGGAGTGTTCAAGGCCAGGCTGGATGGAGCTCGAACAACCTGGTCAGGAAGATGTTCCTGGACATGGAAGGGTATTTGGACTAGCTGGTCTTTAAGGTCCCTTCCAACTCAAATCATTCTCTGATTCTATATCACAACTTCACTGTTTCATTATACTATTACAGTAGCACTCTAGTAAATTGGCACACTTTTGGTGATAGCTTGCCCTGTTGTTATTTCTGCAAAAGGCTTTTTCAGGCTTAGTGCCTGAAATTAAGTATTTGTCCATAAGATTCCCATTCGTTCTCATAATTTTTAAAGTACCAGTTCTTCCCTTGATGGCACTTCAGTTGCTTGAACACCAGCAGTATCTACTGCATGAGCATAGAACTTTTCTTATTTTAGGAACTACTTCACTGGCTTCACTGAGCATTTTTGAAATGCAGACACTCAAAATATTCAGCTTCTACCACTCTACACCTCGAGCAAATTCTCTTTCCTAGACTTGTTTGATGTCTGTTTGTCATGCTCAAACACTAACACTGATATATATATAGATATAGATATATAGGTATATATACCCTTTTGCAAAACATTTCCCTTTTACTTTCTGTGAATACAGCTTAATGGTCATTGACTAGTTTAAACTAGAAGCAAAGTATTATGGCACTTACTATTTGCAAATCACTCTAAAGTGAAAACTGAGAAGGAGATTACAGTATCATCAAGGCTGGAAGAGACCTTCAGTATCATCCAGTCCAACTGTCAACCCAGCACAACC